>JAECUM010017513.1:0-49868 GCA_016617855.1 Megalonaias nervosa | reverse complement strand
AAAGTTGACACAAAGGTTGTCGATTTAATTGGGATTTGAATTAGGTTGTCTAAATTAACGGCCGAATTTTTAAATTTCTGTGCCGGAAAGGGCGAAAGGGGGATAACTGGAATTCTTCTTCCTGTTCTAATAAGATGATTGTATTGTCCCATCGAACTGTGTTTCTTCAGGTATTGTAAAATAAAACAGTGGTTGTCATTAGTGCCTGGTTAAATAATTAACAACTTCAACTGGTGGTGCAAGTCCATTCAAGTAAAAATACAAACGTTGCTGAATTGTTACCATGTATGCAACCCAGTGAGTACCAGCTCCTGTTTTCAAATCCGGATTGACAATACCAGTTTCACGTGTGCGTGGCACCAACGTTTCATGTTCATTTCGCATAAAGACACCACGAAAATCATTGATTTTGCCATCGAGACGAGCACATCAATATTGGTCAATGGACGGGCCAACGGTGTGATCTTTTGCGACCGGGTAATTGCAGAACTCTGCCCGGTGGTATTCGACGACTTTTTACTGGTAATCGAAAAACTTTTCCATTTTTATACGACCACCTACTGCCGTTGTCAGCGCCATCCCGAATGCAGTTCCGATAGCCCCAAATGCCGCAGCTTTGCAACCACTGCAGCCGCTACTACCTACAATGCTAGAATCACTGCAGGAATGGAAATATTCCGCTGTTGCTTTTAATTATGTTCTTTTTTTATTTTCGTAAGTTGATTTTCGATAAGGTCGACCTTCACTTCGTGATAGGACATTATCATTTAAATACATAACAGGTTCAATTATGCATTTTATGTAATTTCCACAGGTGCATCGATGACCATCATTCGACCACCAGCACCCTCCAACAACAGAGTCTTGTCAGAAAGCATCACAACATAACATTTGTAATTAACAACACCAGCGGGAAGTGCACCAACAAGTGCATAAAAACACAAATCAACAACGGATTGCTTGAGCAACTCCAGATGCTCTAATGAAAGTGTGTGTGTGTGATTTAGATTTTTAACGTAGATTTAACAATTTTTCAGTCATATCGCTACGATGTCTGCATTGTGACAGTTTATAGTGATATCTAGCACTGGGGCATCATGCCGCAGACATGTGGCATGATGTCCCACCAAGTCACATTATCCTGACACCAGGCCGACCAGTCCTAACTCTAACCTCTTAATGCTGAGCGCCAAGCGAGGCAGCTGTTAGTACCATTTTTTAATGAAAGTAATAAATCGGTACAATGTACGAAAATCTTACTGGGAAATTTTTTGTCCAGTGTTGATGTTTTGATGCTGGTCCATGTAGGACCACGTAATATTTTATGCGCGTGCAATATGATTGGAATGCATATAGTTAAGGTGAATTCTTCAGAGGGTTCCAGGTGACCATTTAACCTCAAAGAAATTTCAGTCACTTGTAAGTGGCCAAATTCCATTTTGTTTTGCACTTGGTTATTGTCTCGCGTTATACTTTGAAACGCTACGAACACGTGTTTTGATGCAGTAAGACCATATTGAGTCCTTATTTGCATGTAAACCGTCCCACAATACAAATTGGTTTGTGCGCATCTGTGGTATGAGCACGAAACGATAACACTGAATCGGTTCCAGAGCGCGTAATTGAAAACAAACACGATTCTTTAGTCAGTGAAGGGGTTAGCACAGGTATCCACAAAGCCAGTTTTAACAACTCAACTTTACCAGCAGCACCTCCTGTAGGCCAAACTGCATCGGTATCGTTATTCTTAAGAAACAGTTTAGCAAAAATAACCTTGCGAACAACTCTGCAAGACCTAAATATGTGACTAAAAAGAATTGCACACCAAAACCTGAATGAACCGCCAATGTGTTGTGATCGACGCTGTGCAAATCAAAGATTGAAACTGGCACTGGCACTGATTTTACAGCAGGCGTTTCTCATCTCCTGCAGCGTTTCTGACATTTCCAATATAATACTCAACGCATCTGTGATCGGTATAATCTGTTGCATCTATAACAAATATCACTGTTGGCCTATCACTGTATCTGGCGAGTCCAAGAATTTTAGTGGCTACGTCTACGTTGTAAGGAAATTTTTCGAGTTTCTTTCCGTCGATAGAATAACGTGCACTCTTAAGCAACGCCATGGTACCGTTGTTGACTAATCTTTCTTGGGCATTGTCACCGTAATTTTGTTATTGTCGTCTGTACAAGTTTTCCCTCAATTTCCAAGAATGCCTCACATGGAAGAAAGAATCTAGTCGTGCCTTGCACATTAATTTTATTTTTCATTGATTGGGGTCTCTGCGCCCCCGTGTCAAATGCAAGATCAAATATATCTTTGAACCGAGCCTTTGTTTATAGATTATTGATTTCGTGTAATAAATTTTGCGAGAGAACCGTAATCCACTTCCCACTGCCAGATTTGCAATCACTGAATCTGACAATCGTTACTGAGAGGCTTCGTTAATAATTTTACCTACGGCAGCTGGCATTGTTTCTATTGATGGTAATGTAACTGGAACCTTTGGCGCTCGAGTCACTAATCGCCTAGTAGTCGATCGCGAAGTGATAGAGCCTCCTGCGATCCCATTTGTTACATCCGATCCACATCCGCACGTTTGATTCTATCAGCCACTCGCATTTCAATGTGTTTAGTGATTGGTCAGCGCTCGATGCCAGAGCCCCAAGCACGTTTTGGTACTCAAGTGAACAATCCACGAACACCATCGCCAGTTCCGTAATATGTCACGCAAACGGGTTTTCTCGCGTTAACAACGCACAGTCTCACACGTCCACATATGGCTGTCATTATATTAAATGCCATTTCGCTCTCCAATGTACAGCTGTATCGTCAATGTTTTACCGCTCAGATCAACAACGTGCTCGTAAGAGTAAGAGTTAAACGAATATATGTGAACCGATTATTATGACATGGAAGTTACACAGGTCCTGCAGCGTAATCAACATCAAATCACCCATTTGAACGATTGGTGAAAACTCAAGTAGTATATAACTCTGAACAACTACTCCCGTAGTTTCAGACCTACTTTTGCAACTACCACTGACAGCGTTACAAGTTAAATTAATTTGCGTCGTTCTGATTATCTTCACAATGTCAGGCGCGATATGATATCCCAAGCATAAAAATCGTTTATCAGTTGGAATGTGTTCAGGGTAGCCTGAAACTGATCTTAGTGACGACCGTGCAATGGCAACCGCATACGGTGCAGATTCTATTGCGATGTCAGAACTGAGTGTGGGTTCATTGGCTCGTATATAAAGTTGTAGACTCTTTGGTGATCACTAGTGATTAATCAATTCCATGCCGTGTCGTACACGCCAGCAGGAAGTTCGATAGCATTCCAGGTTCCAGGTGAAACCAGTATCTGCTGAAAACACAAATGAGTTGTTAGCGGGCAGACCACCAAAAGGTTGTGATCGGATATTAGGCCAACTGTAATACACTCGCAGCGATGCTAGTGCGATCGCAAGTATGTGCGATTCACTATCGGTAACTGGTACAGAAAAAGTCACACCGAGTTCCGGTTTTGTTGATGAAATTGTGATCATCAAAGCAACGCTCTGGGTTGTATTCGCAACAACCTGTTGCCTTGCAACATATATTTCACGCAAGAAGCGGACTGTCTCAATCGTTTCAGAACTAATTATCGATATACGAACTTCGTTCGTTGTATACATCATTGATATCTTCAACAAGTTCAGGCATTAGCGCACGATATGTATTTCTGTCTATGATGTGATTGGTGGCCAGTCGCTGGCAAATATATGTGGCTTCGTTGATAACTTCTGGTGCGTTGATGGCAGCTCGCACTGGTCAGATAAGTGTTTCTAATCAATCATCAATGTCGTTAGGGTCACATAGTCCATCAAGGCTTTGCTTTGTGGGTGTACGATTTGGTAACTGTTTATCTTGTTGTCTTCTTGATTTTCTTGGTACTCTCAGCTGTCTTACGAATTTGACCCGGTTCTTCTTCTGTTCCTGTTAGCGCTGCCACTTCTTCCAGCGTTCTTCTTGTGGCTTTTATAATATCCTAGGTATGTTCGGTATTTTCCTTAGTGGATTTAATCAGCGGTGCAAATATTCCGCTATGAGGTCTTCTCGTTCAGATTGTCGCGACTGTAACAAATCTTTGACTTTTTTGCGGTCTTTTATAGTATTACGAATCACTTCCTTCTGTTCACGAACAGCTTTACGGCGTCGCCTCTCATATTCTTCTAAAACATCATTGGCATACATTTTATATGGTTGCTATGATTGTTGAACTGAGGCATCCATGTCCAAACTCTCACAATATTTATCTCTGCAAATTCCAATCAAATCAACTGTAACATAACTATACGGATTCTTTATGTTCCCGCAAACATTTCACGAAATTCATCCCACGTCTATTCTGCACACCAGGTCCAATCAATATTTCCAAGACCATGTGCGTCATTGGCATGAAATATCATTAACATGTTAGAGTTGTTACGGATTACTTTAGGTGCATGTGTGTATCGTTGAGTTAAATATATGACATTGGTGTTTCCATGCCGGCCTCGTGAAAATAGTTGTGCGGGACTGGCTTTTGCTCAAGCATCACAACGTCAAACACAACAAGATTGTTTTCATTTGCATCCAAATCGTCAATGGTATGCTCTTCATCGATGGTGGAAAAGAAATCGACGGTAATGTTACCAACCCCTGTTCAAAGAAAAATACGTATGGTCCACACAACCATATGATACAAAGAAAAATATGTATGGTTCACACAAGCATATGATACAAAGGAAAATAAGATTGGTTCACACAACCATGTGTACTTGTAAACACACCACAGGGTTCGGAATTCACTTCACTATTCCTTGGCCTTCTCTTGAATCTGGAATTCTAATTTAACAATTTCCTTCATGTAACAAATACACTGTCGGTTGAAATGGCTTCGCTGACAAACTACAGGTCATGGACTCACCATTCTGGCTCTTCCTGCCCATCCATCCAGCTATAAATATACAAAGCTGGTCATAATGAATAACCTAAATGCAGTGAGAAAATCCATAAATACATGCTACCACATCGTTTTACGCCAAAATGAAGCCCTTAGCAATAGATTGTAACAGACCAACAATTTTCTAGTGTTTTAAATCCAAAGAATGACAAATAAAGACAGTATATTAAAGGGAGACATGTAAAATGTATATATATATATATATATATATATATATATATATATATATATATATATATATATGTGTGTGTGTGTGTGTGTGTGTGTGTGTGTGTGTGTGTGTGTACGATTACAAAATTGACTTGGTATATTATTTAACACTTAGCCCTATGGCTGTAGAAAGTCATAAGTGCATCGACACTCCTTGACAAGATCCAAGCATTCACCAATTACCCAAATTGTTCTAAGGCATTACCAAATTATTTTTTGCCTTATTCCGTGACAGCTCGCACCACAAATCCAACTCGAGTTCGGATCCGTAATGGAAGAGCTGTGATTACTGTAACTTGTGTTCGATGTTAAGCAGATAAATCACGTTTATCAGCCATTCGAGGTCTATCGATGGAACTAAAAGTTCTAGTTTAAAAGATGTCGGGGGTGATATCTAGGCTGCATTAGCAAAGTTACCAGGAACACCGTGGAATAAGTATTCCGATGAAAATCACATCACTGAATACAGTTACTGTGGCCTGGTACACAACTGGATAATACAAATCAATTCTAACAACCAACCAAAGCCGCATGAAGTACCAGGAAACCGTTTTGATGCCGCGTGTTACCGATTTACCTTGTTTATAAAGCATCAAACGATAAAAGTGCACGTCAACGTGCCGACGTGGATCTCATTCATGACTTGAATCCGATTTTGGGATCAGGCGCTGGTGAAGGAATCGCAAGATGGGTCGTCAAATAAAGCATAAAAGCCAAGATTGCACTCAGTAGCAAAGCCTCTCATTAAAACTGAATTACACCGATATAAACAAAAAACAATGGATACAAACAGCCGGACATTATCAAAAATATTCTAGAGTCTGAGTGGGTATTGGAGGTGTGAAGTCGCTATGGACAAATTAGCAAGTGCGGCAATGGGACACTTGAACATTTTTGGCTAAACAAGCGGTATAGCAAATTTACCTACCAGTACCAACAAAGATTTAACATGGGTGGTTTGATGTCCAAATACCTTATCAGGTCCGTCAGGTGTATTTGTTGTTTCTTCCACGCGACCGTGTTCGTGATCGACAAGGCCGATTGCACACCTGCAAGTACGCCTTAACCATTGTCGATCTTGCCAGCAGATACAAAGAAGTCTCAGCCGTTGATGTCAAAAGACTCTGCAAGTGTCGCATATGCTCTCGAACGCATTTATGTACGTTCACCACTAACATTGACACGGCTGTTATAATTGGATCCTGGTAAAGAATTTATTAGATCTGTTGCTGCCTTGTTAACCAAACACCATCTGTGACTACGTGTTGGACATGACAACGTTCATCGTTACCAAGCTATTATGGAATAATTTAATCGCACACTTACGGAACGGTTATTCGGTCATCAATACGCTCAAGAATTGTTGATTAGACTTCAGAGTGCAGTGCCATCTCGGACTTTGGAGACTAGCCCCTCGAGACCTAGCACTTTTGAACGATTGCATGAATGGGTAGCACGTCTTTCATTAGTCATAGCAGCACTAAAGAATGTAGTCACAGGCACGATTGATTTAAAACCAGCGAATGGGAGTTGACAAAAGACTGTTACATTTACTCAGAAAACGATCTCACAGCCGGCACAATTACAATCACTCGTAGACATGTTTGTCTGGTATCTGCATGCAACAAAAGAGTTAGAAGGTGGACAATGTGGTGCTACTAACCCGATATTGTCCGTCGATGTGTTTACAATTTCTGAACGGATTGATCCTCCGAGACAAACCCGTTACCGTTTGGGACCGTCACCGGGTGGTCCAGAACAACGGGATGCAAAGCCTCCTAGCCGAACATTTGTGCGAGAAAAATCGTAAGTTGTGCCGTCCAATACGGAACTGCTACCAAGATTTCAGTTAACACATTAATGCGCTAGTGCATCGCATCAGTCGCAAGAACATAATGGCCAAACGTGGTTGGTGATTCCGTCGGGGAGTATCCATCACTTGGTATCAAGAGGAGACAAACTCACTTTAGTGCATCTGTAAACACTCGTGTGATGCTTCTGACACCATATCATATTTTACCGTGTGCGCGAATTCATGTCTGTATCAAAGATATTCCATGTACATGCGGTGTTTGAGATCTTTCTGCACAATTACGCTTGCTACCCCTTTTGTTGTCATTTTATTTTCAGAGCCACGTGGCCGACTACAGTCGAGTATATTTTAGGTCGCAGTCCCATACTCTTCCACTGGTTTACCTGAATATTCGTCTTAGAACTCACCAGCAAGCTTTTTATTGGTGTTACTAAACAACGGGTGATCTTTCGGATAATCGCTGGTATCAAATTCACTGATCAAACATAGTTCAGCCATGTCCGCGTACACATCATGGTTGTAATATGCATCAACAACGAGTCAGTGTTAGGGTACATCTTGACCCGATACTGGTAAAACGGTTTGATAATAATAATAATAATAATAATAATAATAATAACAATATACTTTATTTAGTAATTTAGGCCACCGGCCCATATTACAAAATACAAGTAAATATAATATGCGCCATGGTTTAAAGAAGTTAAATATGGTGTTCATCATGAGTATAAATACATAATTTCCAATAATCGGTGCATTATTTTATATAGATGTCACTACCTCTAAGTATATTATTCACCATTCATTTGAGTTATCAAAGATTATCTAAGACGAAAAGCCGAATTGATGTAGTTAGAAAGATTTCTTATAATTGATATATTGCTATGACTCATTAGGGATACAATTTTTTTCTACAGACGGAAAGAGATAATAAACTTCATTGAAGTATTTTTTTCTTATATGGTCGTAATTTGGACAAACACAAACAAAATGGAATTCATCATCTACCAAATAAGCATTGTTTTTCTGGCATAGTTTACAATGCCTATTATTTCTTTCAATTCTGCTATGCCTATCTGTCTCTATTTTCAGCGTATGAGCTGATCATCTAAATTTAGCTAGTAATTTCCTAAGAAAATACAATAATCCACATGAGAGGTATTTTCCGGTCCTAATTCGGATATATACATGCTATAATACCCACATTTCTGTGAGCTGTTAATATTACTTTACCAGTT
Source organism: Megalonaias nervosa (assembly GCA_016617855.1). Lineage (NCBI taxonomy): Eukaryota > Metazoa > Mollusca > Bivalvia > Unionida > Unionidae > Megalonaias > Megalonaias nervosa. The sequence continues at coordinate 41,614 of JAECUM010017513.1, read as the reverse complement.
TTGTAGTGTTGAATCCTTAGTTCTTTGCAAAAATAGTGCGAAAAATTGTTTTTTCGTCTCCAACATCTTGATTTAGCCAAACATACCCAAAACTGAAGTGAATATCATGCCTGTAACTTTGGTAGCCCAGGTGACACGGTTAGTTTCATCTAATCTTTTCAACATTAAACAACGTTGGTGTGGGTATCGAGTTGAAGGCATTCTTACCACCTTCAACCAGTATTTCATGCATCGTAAAAAGTACGAGGAACAAAGTGTGTATCATCCGCACTTCCCTAACACAATCGCATTATTGGTAGATTAGAAATACTTAAATACTGTTTGCAAAAGTTGTTTTGCACAATTTCAATATCTCTACTAAATTCATATCCCCAAATTTCTGACCCATAGCAAGCAATTGGTTTAATGACCGAATCAAAATTTTTAAATACATCCTCTACACTAAAGCAGCTGAATCGTTTTGATAATTCAAAATCTTTGAAGTTGCTTTCTTTACCTGAGCTGCTAGTATCTGCTTTGCTTTCGTCCAAACCAATTCTGGGGGGGAGGGGGGTGAACAGTAGACCCATGTACTTGTAATAAAGCACAAATTCAATAGATTTTCTTTGAAAAACCATACCTCCTTTTGCTTGAGATATTCCCCCATTTCTGAAAACAATAATTTCAGTTTTATCGAGATTGACCATCATACAAGTTTTATCACAGAAACGTTCGATGACATTCATTTGGTTCTGAAGTAGCTTTACTGTATCGGCGCATTTAGCAACATCATCAGCGTAAAGTATTGCAAAAAACGGTTTGATCTTTTCATAGTAAACTAGTACATGCGCAGCTTCGACAAGTTCAACACTGACGAAAAACATAGATTATTTTTTTTTTCAGATTGAGTTATGATTTTTTTTACTGTGAACTGCAATAAGTCCACCATCGAAGATCTTTCGAGACTCAAAGGCCGGGTCAGCTTGCATTATGAGGTGGTTATCATAGCCGGGCAAGTTATGGAACGCTATAGGGATTTTGTCTTGTTGGGTCACATTTTCAACTGTAGATTGCAAGCGTTGTGTGCGGCTCCGCTGTATGTGCCAGAAATGCGACAGTGATCACGGGCTTTAGCATCGTTGGACACCAACGCTTCTTCATAGATCCAGCAATCACACACATTGGCATCAGTGGAAATAAAGGCTTATTCACGGATCCAGCAATGAGTGGCTGCGACAAAAAACCTCACGAATGTTATCGTGAGTCATAATCAAGACAGCGAGTGAACAGAGTGTTGTCGATCCATTTCGTTGTAACCTCGAACGAATTTAAGAAACATCTCAACCGTGTCCTTGCCACGATACAACATTTGGTTCAGTTTGCTCGTCACACCTAACTGCTAAATCCGCATGGTTGTTGGTCAGCGACTTGTATAGTTTTATGGTTGTTGTTGGATGCGTTTGCGTCTTTGAAAGCAAAGGTTCTACTTCAACATTGAGAAATTCAAAGTTCTCGTAAATGATATAAGAGATTTTCATCTTTCGTCGCACCGCAGTGAATTTGCGAATGATTTAATGTTTCTAGCATTATTGTCGGTGAGAAGTTGTTGAATGCTAAATACACGCATGCAACGTCTGCATGGAAAGTTCTTGTGTGCGTGCTTTCCTGTGTCCGTTGAGCAACCGAGCAAGATTATTTTTCCATGCGTAGTGCGATACCAACTTTGAAGTAATCATATCACTTAGTAATAACAAATAAATCTGGATTCGTCAACATTGACCATGCGGGGATAGTGCTAGCGGAGAAAAATTTTCATCGTAAAGTAAACACATTAACAGTGATAACAGGGTTAAGTGTTTCAAAATTGTTCAGTATAGCCTTAGTAACCTGCACAGGAAATTCACATTTTATCAAAGCTGAGTTCACCAAGGAGCTGCCAATATTTTCGAGACAGGTTTTAATGATTACTACTGGATATAACGCGGATAAAATCGCCCATTCTAAATATTTATTGTCAAACTTTTTTATGTTTATCACTGACCTTGGCGGGACCAACTCTGGCGTTGGTATGTGAATGGATCCATGGAACGGTTGATATGGTGAAATATGTACCTCGACTTGGGCAAATTTTTTGATAGTCAATCTCAATCCTGAATGGGTGCATTTATCCAACGTTTCCAGAATCTTTTCAATACCTTTTTCACTATCATCACTGATTTAACTGGTGTAGCTACGGTTCGGGAGTGTACGAGCGCAGGTGTGAATCCACGGTGTTGTCATTTTAATTCCATCTTTGTCGCGGCTTAACAGATTAACCAGATGCGCATTAAGGACAATATCTGCTTTAACTCCAGAGAGGCCAAAGTTTTGTAACAACGATGTGAGAAAGCATATTTGTTAACAGTTTTCTAGCGTCATTACCTATTTTGCATGTGGCTGGGATCATTGCCACGTGGTTTTCTAACTCACTAAAACGCGTTTGAAATTTAAATTCAAGTACTTGTGATGGCTGTGCTTGGTCACGAACATACTCAACATCTTCAGTAGCAAGACGCTTTTGTTTATCCTTAATACGGCGACTGCGTTTTTCATCCTCAATATGACTACGGTTTTCTTCAAACGCGTTTATTTATTTCAGCTTTTCATTCACCTCTTGGTATTGACATATTACGCTCACGTGCAAATTGTTTTAGTTGCTGCACCGTTTTCGTTGCTATTACAGCAACCGATGGTGGGCTAGTGACTGGTGGCGGAGCAGGTTGATTCAACGTAAGCATGGGTCTCAATAATTCAAGTATGTCGATTTTTCGTATACTACTTGGTACTTTTGTTCTATTCTATAGTGCGAATTGCTTAAGCTGAAGTACGGCAGACATGCTGATATAAGAGAACTTTCTCTAAGAAATCCGTTAATAACTTGTTTAGTTTTTATACAGCAAGGATCAGAAACAGCAATTGCTTTGATCCTAGCTATTATATCATTTCTTTTTGTATCTGTCTGTGCATCCACAGGTGTTTGTGCTATCACAGGTGTTTGTGCGATCACAGGCGTTTGTGCAGTCACAGGTGCCCGTGTTTTACGCAACTGATATTATTTACTAACGGATCCATATGTCCGGCAGAGTTGATTACGTACTTTGAACCCGATGCCACATTTAAGGCCTGACCAAGCGTCTGGATCAGTACGTAACACTAGCATATGTATTTTATAGTATTCATAGTGGCATGTTCTGCCACAGATTAATATTTTCCAAGACATACACCTTTGCATTTGCTGCTTCCCAATGTCATCGAGGTTTATATATACACGGAAGTTTATCTAATTAAGATTCGCATTCTCCAACAACTTAATCACGAATACCCGTAGCCGCTCTTTTATCGCCTCCTCTGTATCAAATGGTACAGTGATTTTATTGCTAGTTGGACAGATAATTGTAGAGAGTGCATTACGCGACTTTATGGTAACGCAAAAATTAAAATCAGGCTTTTTGAAACAAAATAGCTTGTTCTTTTTGGGTATCGACAACAAATGTTGCCAACATAGATATAAATTCATCTGTGAATTCATATAAGTTAAATTCCAAGCTACTCTCAGCGCAAATAACCCATCACTGAGTTTTATGCCAGCTCGAGTAGGACCAGATTTTATGAGTTTTGTATGCAATAACATCAAAGTTTTGGAGCGCTGGTAAATTTCCTCAATAGGTTTTGCTCCGTTGCTTTTTGTAGTAACTTCTGAAAATTATTTTCGGTACTGGCGTCACTCCTCTTCTGCGTGTTTGTAATCAAATTTGTTTATCCACTGAAGTTCAGATTTCATTCCTATATAATACCCTAAATCATCTGTTTAATTGACATGCTTTCGGATGTCTCCGTCATTACAGCTAGAACGTTCGCTAAAATCATCACACGATTCAGACGCTTCAGGCGTAGTGTGAGATTTAGTGAGAGAGTTTACTTTTTTGCACCATATTTAAGAAAGTTTTCTTTTTCTTTTCCTCGTATGCTTGACCTAGCTTATTCCGTTCCATTTCTAAAGTCACTCTAAGTTTAATAAATATAACAATGTGTTTCTGTTATGTCTCTGAAATCGCATTTAACACTTTTGGGGTTTCTTTAATAAATCGATATCATGCATTCAAACGATACAACGATCGAAGTTTCTCTGGTACAGACTTTATTGTCCCAGTCATTTAGTAGATTAATCCCATTTTTAGAGACCTAAATAAATTCCCTCAAAATATTATTAGCGTCAATCGGATTTTTTGTCATTATATACTACAGTAATTCTTTAATGTAAAAGGAAAATTCTCTGTCGAAGCTGTGCTTTTGAACTAGTTTTTCGAAATGCGATGCGCGACTAATTGTAAGCATGTGAGGTTTTACAGGCAGCTAATGCGTGCAGTCCAAATCAGTTTCAGATGCGATTCAAAAATAATGTGTACCAATTATCCATTACTAATGTGGACCTTACAGTCATCAAATTTGACTTTTACTTGTTCACATTTTTCCAGCTAGTCTCAGTTGTCTGAAACTTGGATTCGAACCAGCGCTTTTGTTTCTGACAGTAGTGTGCGTTTGTTGTCTCGGCTATATATTGTATCGAGAAGGTAGATGAAAACGACGTATTTAGCGTTAAGAAATCGTTGTGAAAAAACGCGATGGGCTCCTCTCTTTATGAGCTAGTATCGAAAAAATACGCCATTACTATTTATACCTTGTGTAATTGTAAGCATACATAGTAATTGTAGGCCAGCAGGATATTTCCAGCTCTTTCACTAGATATTAGCAGAGTTGTTCTAACTCTATGCAGATGCAATCAAAATATGGAATCTCTCTCTGATTTTAAGCACACGCATGATCGACCATTTTGATAAAATCTGCAAGCGTTGTCGATGATGTAATCGCACAGTTTGCTTATATAGCCTGGAAGGTATTGCCACAAATGCATAATGATACCGTATACAGCCTCAAGAATGTTTTCATCATCCAATGGCTGTACATAGTATGAGTAGTGCTAATCTGCCCAGTTTTTGCCACATTTTGCCTTTTTCAGAACTAATATACTTGATAATATTACTGCACTATTACTCATGACAGGTCACCTTTCAAGGATTATTAATGCTAACCATCCATACGTTGAACAATGGACGCCGGCACATAGTGACAATGGCGCACTTACACCCCAACCCCACCGGCATTTCATCTCTAAACATGTTTCGGCCTACATCCGTACAACGTAATAGCTGACCAATACATGTATCCCCTCCCCCTTCCCCAAGGAAATAATTCTGCTGGCGCCCCTGGGTTGTACATAGTATACAGTTCTCTTGCCCAGTCACGGGTGATAGAGGCTGTGTACACTTAGCATTTAGCAGGCACCATCAAATCACTCATCGATGAGTTGTGACAGGAGTCAATATATTGATGTATAACAATAATTTGTTTATGAGAAATGTTTCTCTGTTCCACCATAAACAATTTCTCCTCATTCACATACTATATAATAAAAGATATATAAGTGTTATCACACACACACACACACACACACACACACACACACACACACATATATATATATATATATATATATATATATATATATATATATATATATATATATATATATATATATATTAACCTACAGGAAAATGGGAACTTTTAGCAATAAAATCTCAGCACTGATTAATGTTCTTTTACAATTGCTTATCGTTTTATTTTATTAAGATTCACATTATTTTTTCACATCTGAATTGTTTTTTAATACTCGTAATAATATGCATGTAATTAACAGACTTTTCATGAAACTGACATTACCAGGCTAATTGATATCTAAGTGTTGTCTGTTACATCTGCAGAGCAATATTATCAGCAAATAAATCTTACCAGAAGAAAAGAGTGAAAACCTATCTCGGACAGGAACTGGAAAGATCGCATTTTAATAAGATTTCCCTGTCGTAAATAAAAAGCGTTGTTATTTTGTATGTCTTCTCGGGTAATTTTGAAAGTTCTTCTCTTCTGCACAGCTCGGTAGACTTCTTGGAGTGAAAATACAAGATGAGGCAACGTTACAAATATCATCTTTACTGATCGAGGCCGGTAGTGACATCAGCAAGAAAAACAAAGCTGGAAAGACGCCTTTGGACCTATGCACTGATGAAAGCACAAAAAATTACTTGAGAAAGTCAGTGGACAAAATTGAAATTTTGAATTCTTTTCAGTGAAACATGGCACAAAGCGGTTATTACTGTCTTTTTATTGATCTGAGATGACATACAAACACACACACAGATATATATATATATATATATATATATATATATATATATATATATATATATATATCTCATTATATGTTACCTACATTTCTGTATGTCTGTTTGTTTATCTATCTATCCTTTTTCACTTTATTGCCATCCATTTACAGATTAAAATGTTTGACATTGAAAAGCGACATATCATTAATTTGTGGTTATTTCATGAGTTATCCAAAAATCGTTTAAGTCAAAACAAAATGAGTTATAAATATCTTCATAGTAAAATGATTGATTTTATATATTTCTTATTGAATGGGTTTTAGTATTTTCTCCTTGTTTGTTTTCAATTCAAGGGTGCCGCAAATACCTCTTGTAAGATTGTAACAGCTTCCTTTATTCTTGGTAGGATTGCAGAGCAAGCAAAAACCAAATCGTTTGTGACAACTCAGAAAGGAATAACCATACCACCTTACTGGGAGAAAATGGATAAGAAGGAATCTTTGAAGCGAGTGCCGCTGAACAGTACCGACATGTTGCAGAAAAGAGAAATGGAGAGCGTTGAGAATATATTCCACCATACCCTTCCACAATCACAAATTGTTCGCATTGAGCGCATCCAGAATCCGTTCCTTTGGGAGCACTACTTTCTGTAAGTGAAAGGAATACAAAAATGTAACATGCTTGCATGCAAAATTACATACGCTTTCTTGAAGCTGGGATGACAATTTTTTATGAGAGTTGGGAAACTATTATCTTGAACAAGCCGTTTTGATCATAAATATTGTGCTGTTTTACTGATCTACACGGCATTTTTGCTAACCCCACCACCGTATTACTTTTAAATATAATAGACCGCGTGTATGTGTATTCTGCATTATCGAGAAATCAGATCTTTGTTCAAATTATTGCTGCAAATGGTACTTTGTTTCCTTTTGTCTAGAAACGGACAAATAATATACCTTGTATATTAATTGCAAGAGAAATGATCCATTTCTCTGAATGTCCGATTTGAGACAAAATGAGATACTTTGATTAATTTATGCAAAACTTAGTTCAAGTTGCATATTAAAAACCAACAAAATCAAAAACACGTGTTGCTTCGATGTTGCAAAGATTCAAGCACTCGTGAAACAGAATGTGTCTAGTTTAACAACGCCATTAAACCTTCAACCTGTGATAAGTATTAGCTTAAAACAGGATTAGAACGCATTATGTGTCATTGAGGACTTCCATGTACGCTGTCGAAGTAGAGTGGGTATTAAGTTCAGCATCAAACAGCTTTAGATGTATAACCCATCTTTGGTCTGTCTATATAATCAAACACAAAGTTGGTTTCCGTTCTAATTCCTGAATTTCACTTATGCTCACACGTAATCTCAAAATGTATTGAACTTTCTTCATAAAAATAACTCTTTATTTGTCGGACACAATTTGAATACATTAACTGACAGCTCGACCACCAATGGTCAGTCTTGCTCCTCATGCTTTGGAGAGTTTCAAAGTTCAGAGGTCAGTTTAACCAAAGGCTATGTTAAGACTTGATTTAGGCAATTACGCGCCTAACAAATCATAATTTAGATATAGTCTGTAAATGTTCACATCTCGATCTACGTATTGCTTAGAAATCAAACCGAATTCTTTTATATGCTTTACATACTTTTAATGTTTGTTCTATATTCTAATTAATACCCGTTGAAAGTAATAGATTTATACCACATAACCTCTGACCTATTGTTAACTTAAGTGATTTATCTCTGATAGTCGAATATACAAAGTGGTCTATGAGTTTATTTTTCTTATTTGATTCCAGGTGGGTCATACGCTTAACAAATTACAAAAACCTGTACTTTTTCACAATTTTGGTTCTGGTGGAATCAACACGATTCATAAAATTCAGTATTCTCCTAGTGTAAGGTCAGAAATACGCTGAAATTTAGTTGAAATTGCCCTGAATATTCTGTGATTAGGAAAATAGGATATATTGTTATGTGGACCAGACACAAGACAATTGATTATGATGAAATTCGTAATAATGCAATATTAGCTCAACGTGTTTTTATTTGCATGTGACCTATATTTTTTTAAATATTTTTATACATTAATAGGTGCACACATGTTTACTTTAGATATAGCGTATAATTTAGTATATATTTTCTTTGCATGATGTTTATGAGAAATACTAATATATGTTTAAATGGAATAGGCATAAATTTACCGCATTTTTTAAAAAAAAAAAATAATGATCTGCTATTACAGAACAAGGAGAAAGTTTGAGATGCAATACGGTCCTGGGTGTGCCAATGAATTCGATCTGTTCCACGGCACAATGCCAAAGGTCATTGAGCCAATTTGCAACATGAACTTTGACTTCCGACTTGCCGGAGACAGAGTTGGAACTCGCTTCGGTAAAGGCGCGTATTTTGCTAGAAATGCAAAATACTCAGATGGATTTTCAGCAACAGACGAAAAAGGTCTGAAATACATGTTTCGTGTCAAGGTTTTGGCCGGAAATATGACCGTTGGAAACAGCAGTTATACTCGACCCCCGCCAATAAATCCTGCGGATGCCACTTCTAGGTTATACGACTCCTGCGTGGACGTCGTAACATCTCCCACCATCTTCTGTATTTTTGACCAAAATCAATATTATCCTGAGTATCTCATTGTCTACAAATAATTTTTGTGAATGTCATACTCCAATTTTCTGACTTGTTTTAATCCATGTTACTTGTAGGTCGAAGGATAATAATAATTTAAATCTAAATTCTAGTGAAATGAATATTTCTTTTTTTCACTGTCCGTGGTGTGATTGTCTCTGTATACGATTCCAATTTTTAGCTATCACTTTCATTTGCCTATATTGTTCTAAATATTGAATTATTTTCAAAACAAATAAAAAATCTTCTAATTTAAACAAAAAATGCAGTAATCTATTTAAATATTTGGATACATTTGTTTTAAACAAAAAAAAAAAAATCACTATGATTGGAGTATAAACTTTCTTCCAAGGCTAGCCTCGTAAACGGTTTGAATTCATCAATTATGTTCTTCAGATCCTTTGTTGCCATAGATTTCAAAATATTTATTTTCGGTGAATTAATGTGACTCGTAATTTCTTGATGCATGATATTTTCCTGATATCCCTAGGTTGTTTAATTTTTATGTTTTTCTTTTCCTTTTAATTTTGCTTATAAGCATGAGCATTTTCACACAACGAGTGACTCTTTTTCACAAGAGTGACTCTTTTTCACACAATGAGTGACTTTCACAAGAGTGGCTTTTTCACACAACGAGTGACTCTTTTTCACACAACGAGTGACTCTTTCACACAAAGAGTGAATCTTTTTCACACAAAGAGTGACTCTTTTTCACACAACGAGTGACTCTTTTTCTCACAAAGAGTAACTCTTTTTCAATACGAACTTTTTTTTAAAAGAATAGAGTTTCTAGATACAAAGTGTTATGTGATTTTTTTTTTCACTATTAAAATGTATTATACATTCGATGTACGTGTTGTTTAAACCATTTGACTGCTGAGGACAATAATCGTAAGTTTACATTTTGTGGTAATAACGTGACAATCAAGAAGCTGGAAGAGTAATAGGTATCTGATATGATCTGGTTGTATGCTGCTATTCTATTCGATATTTTTAATATAAATATTTTGTACTAAATGCATACAACTTACTTTAAATATGTACCACCATAGAAAGTAATTTAAATGTCACTTCAAAATCCCTTGTCAGTATATATATATATATATATATATATATATATATATATATATATATATATATATATATATATATACATCGTTGCTGCTGCTAACTTTTTTAATAAGACCAGAATGGGGAAGATCACACCTCTTACGTCACAGGGAAGTGGACAGCTGTGATTTCATTGGCTGGTTTTAATCATCAGCTTAGAAAGGTAGGTAATTTATACTTGCCAGTTTTTTGTGCGACATCGCTATTTCATAGACAAATATTGCAGGGTACATGTGCAGGCTATTGCAGGGTGTGCTTTTAGTGAGTTTCTATAGTTTATTTTATATGTAAACGTCACAGAATTATGGTAAATTACAATGATGTAGTAAGAATTTTTCGATTCATTACAAAGCAATGCATACTACACACTGTGATACTTTGCTTGTAATAAACTCACTTATTACCTGTATTTCCACTGTGTTCATGTCATGACTCTTGTGACTTGGCACATCAGCAATGAGAGAGAGAGAGAGAGAGAGAGAGAGAGAGAGAGAGAGAGAGAGAGAGAGAGCTAGTTTTTTAAATGTACTCCATCCACCAACCCTCACCTCTACAAAAAATTAACCGAGGTACTTGTGACAATCAAAATTCGTTTTCTAAAATAAGAACCAAAAATATCATAGTAGCGCCTTCGCAAATTTTATCAGGACCTACTAATTTTTAATAAATCCAGTAATTTTAAAAGTTATCGAACGTAGAACCAATGGAGAAGGATCGTTTGGAAGTTGAGTACACTTTTATAAATAACATCTACCGTATAAACTCTAGTATAAGTCGAATGCAACTGCAAACAGCATAAACCCTGATCTATCACTGACCACATAATGCGCTAGCAGATCAGAGTCATGGACAATTTGTTAGGAATTGTCAGTAGAATAAATAATTTAGATCCTGGTCTCTTGGGACATAAAGAGAAGGTCTATGTATCTTGCAGTTGGATGCATCTTAAACGTGGGCATATGTGGTACATCAAATGAGATTGTCTGATGTTGATTGCAGTTGGATACATCTTATACGTAGGCATATGTGGTACATCAAATGAGATTGTCTGATGTTGATTGCAGTTGGATACATCTTATACGTGGGCATATGTGGTACATCAAATGAGATTGTCTGATGTTGATTGCAGTTGGATACATCTTATACGTGGACATATGTGGTATATCAAAATCATTTTGAAGCTTGATTAGGACAATAATAATTTATGGTGAGCTTGGACACATAAATCTAAACCTTCACAAAAGACAATGTCATAAAAGCGCCATTTTATTTTTCTAAATATATGTCAAAATAACATTCCAAGAAGTGGAAATCGAGTGGTTACGATAATAATTTTTTTTTAAAACATATATAACCTAAAAGCCGCCTTGTAAGAGAATATAGCCTTGTATGGTTAGTTTTCACAGAATATCTAACTATCCCCACGGTCTACTCAGTCGTAGTTAGTTCTTCCACTTTGTAGCCAAATTCCAAGCCATGCCACATGGGATAATCTCCATTACATATACGTATTGATGTTTTTCTTGATAAGTAAATGTATATACTGTTTAAGAGTTAGAATCGCGTAAAGTTTCAAGATTGTAGCCATAGGGCAACTCCCCTACCCCCGTGTTAATTCCAAAGAGAGTCAAGCAAATTGCTTTACATGCGGCACATCTCTAATCGCTAATTACAAGGTTCATGGCCCCCTTGAACTGAACTAGGGGAATACCTACACAATTTGTAATAGTTCATATATGCACAGAGTGCGCTTCCTCCCCTACCCCGGGTCAAACTAAGGGGTAGATAAGATAACTTAAGAATTCTTTATTTGAGACTGCATTGTCCATACGTCTTAATTAAAATATAAAAGTATTTTAAACATAAAAGATCATATATATCTTATGTACAAAAATACCGAAACATCTACAACTACATAATGTGTCCGGCATTGTTAAGGACGAAATTATATACGACAGTTAAAGAGTAAGTTGTTCCATCCATCCATCCATCCATCTATCTATCTATCTATCTATATATCTATCTACCTACCTGTCTGTCTATCTATCTATCTATCTATCTATCTATCTATCTATCTATCTATCTATAATAATTTAAACCAAATACATATTTCCACTGATATTTTAAGATACAATTCTTACTATTAGATATTATTGTCATCATTGAAAACACGTATTTTCTCAGTATTTCTTCAAAACTGAATACATTATAGTTTAAAAACAGGTTAGAGGCACTGCTCCATCTTTGAATGCTTATTAATAAATGAAGTCTATTAATATAACCAATAACTTGTTTTCTTTTTATACATTCACTCAAGTTTATAGAAATAGGAATGCAAGACATCGCGCAGCAATAAGATTTTTACATTCAAAGAATACTATCTCAATTTACGTAGACGCATGTTTGTTAAAGTTGAATCAACATTCTTAAACTTTTGGAATATCCATAAAATAACCCCCAACCATATCCTTTGGTTTTAAATCTTTTGCACTGCATGGTGTAGGCAAAGTTGCTAGACAAGCTGAAATACTTAACGTACTGTACATTTGTCATATTATTGTATGTATGCCTACGTGGTTTCATCCTCCCCGTTCGCCTGAAGGATAATTCAAATTTAAAACAACTGTTTGGCGCGTCTACAAATATCTTCAGTCATGAACTGGAACATGAATGAAAAATATATTACAAATAAGCTACAAGTGACAAAAAATAATCAAGAAATCGTTTAGAAGTCGTCCTTAAGGTATTTATTCCAATAATAACTCACTTATTTTTAGTCAGATAATGAATAACGAAAGTCAGATTAGAAGCTGTATGCATAGTTATTCTAACTATTCTAACTTGCAAGGTGGAACAGAGTGGGGTTGCTGATTTAAACGGGTGATCAGCTTAAAATATTTCATGTCAGGTAACCAGTGAATTAAAAGGGTAGATTCAGTCAATAATTGCTAATAATGTTTGTTTAACTTTAGTGTCAGGAGGTGGTGGTGATGTTTGATCTACCCACTCGTTATGGTTTTCGGTTATCGTTATCTAGGAGATGATCGAACACGGTGTTATTGCCCGGATCGAGTAAACAATAAAATAAAATATGGGATTTATGGATGGAATAATAGAGATATGAGCAGAGATATAGTATAGAACAAAGAATCCCCGTATGATAATATAATAATTTAGCGTTAAAAAATTTATGCGAAATTCAATTAGCCATTCTGTCATACTGATAGAATAAATTTCATCATACGATCGAGTGACAGGTCGGACTTAAATTGCTGGCATGTCCGCATCTCCTGGTGCTTCCGTCTTTCCAAATCACTGCTGGTGATCGGACAGTGTTCTGTATTTCTTTCCTTCTCTCTCTCTGCTAGACTCTTAGAGTCATCAACCTCTTGCATTCAGACTGTCCTCTTTTTTCAATGTGCAACACAGGTATGAAACGTATTCCTTTAAAATAAAAAAATAGTACCCATCCTAAATACGTGCAAGGTTTTTTCCTTCTCCTCGTATCAACCAACATTCCCACTCTTTGGCGTCAGATAGCGTACATCGAAATTCAATAGAACTAGCTATAGTCATCTCGCAGCCCAATACGCCCTATTGAAGTGATTTTATATCTTGTCTAGCTGCTCCCGCGCCCCTGCTGAGACCATGACATAATTCGACCTCTTTAAACCATCAGAACAAATATTACCGATTATGCTATGCCAGTCGGCACACATTACTCGATTCTCGGTTGAAGAGAATTAACAACTTAATTACACGCGAATTAATGGACTTCACTGCTTGTCCTAACTATATTACGTTGCTAATTAACTTTTTATTGACAAACAATTCGAAAATCAATCTTCAGCATAAATGAGACAAATCATTTAAGACATTACTTACATTTTCACTTTCACACCATTTGTATCATCAGAAGTGCATGAAATCTTACACTTCATGCGTTTATTACATACAAAAGTATGACATTCATACAATACATGAATCATATAATATGCACGATTAATTCTGAAGTCAAGGAAAAATTGAAGTATGAATTGAAAATGAATAAATTCAACAATTAATTACCAACTTGCATCAGTGAACACATTGTGAGTAATTGAGACTAATGTTGTGCTTTACTCGAGATTCTTATCTCCCTATGAAGTCGAATCTCTCTCCTTCCGTGTCCCTCACTTTCCAACACGCGTTCTTAGACAGTTTAATGAGAAATCTTATATTTTCTGGAGTAAATTCATCCTCTCCTCGGAACTTTGATTAATTTCACGAGGGAAATTTCTTAAAAGCCTGACCCGTCTGGGAACACACTCCTACTTTAGTTTAGCCAATAAGGATTACAATTTTAAAAATTGTCATCACTCCAATAGAAGTCAGAATAATCCTCTCCAGTCCGCCTTTATCAATAACTCTTATGGAAAATATCATTTCAAGTTTCAAATCACCACTACTTCCTAAAATTCTCCCTCGTTCGTCTCAACCGTTGTCATTTTACAGCTATTGATCTTGCGCTAGCAATGTACTCTGTCTCTAACCGTTAATCGAGCGAATCCTAATTAAAATTCACTTCATTCCCCAAACAAATCAGATTGCAACCCCACCCACCACCCCGCAGTCAAAATTTATGTCGAGTCTAATCCATACCTAAAACTTAATGTTTAGGTGTCACGCTGAGCCCGACTGAATGCACAGAGAAATCATCTGTACAAATGTTTGCACCATTACACTTAGCCCAATACAAACTTATTTTTTTTATTACATTCCATTTCTTTTATCTACCTAGAAATCAACATCTAGAAGAGTAATGCTAGTGAGGTACAGTTCTTTATCCTAATACTTAAACAGTGTTTGGTAAACTTTAGATGACATGTTTCTACAGATTGGGCAGAAGCTAATATACCATTCGTACCCTTTATATTGGTAATATGATGTTAGGTATGCATGAAACTTTGAAGATATGATTCAGAAAACGTCATCTATAAACATTATGTGTCTACTATGGGCACTTTAAACCATTACACTGTTATATTTTAGAACTTGCCCGACATTAAAGAACAGGTAATATCTTGAGAGGAATTTTATCTTGAAGACCACACTTCAGCTCTGTTTCAGCTAAATCCTCTGTCCGTTTCATGCATGAATTCTTGCAAACAGCACATCTCTTTCAACTTTTTTCAGTGCCGAACTAATATATTTATTATACTGGGAACTCCACAAACAGACACTCAGCAAAGAAACATTATGCTAGTATTTGGGAATATCTCACTCCTACATTTAGTAATTATCTGCAGAAATAAAAATCCACAACGAAGAAGCAGAAAAAATGGACTATATAAGTCAAAGGTGTACATCGTTTTGGAACATAATAAATATGACCAAGATATAAGGGAGGAAATTTCAAATGTCTGAAGAATTATGTTTACTGTTTTAAGTCACACTGCACAGATATCTAGAATAACAAACCTCCATTGATATAAATGTAGTTTTTGTGTACACATTTACCAATCATATGTTTGTGAAATCCTATTGATGATGATGATGATGATGATGATCATCATCATCATCATCCATATCATCATCATCATTATCATCATCATCATCGTCATCATGATTTCCAGTGGCTAGAAAAGTGACTCTCATTAAGAATTCACACAAATTTCTGTAAAAACTACCTCCTGGGAATTGTATGCGTACATGGTTAGGCAACAAATTGCTCTCATAAAATAAGTAGCACGAATACAATCTTACAATCAAGCAATTAACCATTAATTATTGTGTCTATTGGGAACCCGGCCACTTGACAACACACATTTCAAATGATAGCGGTTCTTAGACTTATTCGCAAATGTGTTCCAAATATTTCCGGTGTTTAAAGAAATTAACCAAAAGTTTCGAAATATTCGACAATGTAAATTTTTCACCTTATTGCAATTATTTTAAACTTTAAATTTTATTATATGCATATTTTGTTCATATATCTAGACTGACACTGATAAGGTCTGGAGCATTTTAAATTTGTCAATGCCAGCGCAATAAAAGTCAATATTAACCTATATCGTTACAATTTTCAATATCAAGGTTTATTGCTGTTTGGTATGTATTACAGATCCTCACGAGAATATGGTTCTGATATTAAAGAAATTCGTAGAATAAATCATTAGGAACACATTTGTTACAGACAGCTTGCAGTGTTAAGTCAAACAAAGTTATTGCGATTTTGCTTTTAAATAGCTCGAGCAAACATACAATTAGGCAATGTGCAATGTGTTTGCGTGTGTGTTTGCGTAAGAAATAGAAATGTTAAAATGTATCTCCCCGATGACGTTAGGAAGATGTTGACAACACTCACCGAACCTAATGATTAGTCCTTAATCTCATGTTCTGTTTGCATAATTTGACAAAAATAAATCATGGAAAGGATAAATCATGAACCAGAAAATAATCTTCATCCTGGTTGTTTACAAGGTATCGGCAGATTTGATTGGATTTTTACTAACGCTATAAAGCAGAGTAAGGATCATTGACTTTGGGCGTTTATATTAACGAGTTTGCTGACGCGGAGAGCCTTTTGCAGGACATAGCCTGGATTCCTAAGTTACCATGTTGGGGTCATGGGACAGGCCTTATTTGGTTTGAACAAAAAAGATTGCCACTTTCTCCATTTTTCTCAGAAACTGTTTATATTATGCTCCTGTATGGTTCGGTAAATGACCTATTTACTAGATACAATTTAGTGCGAACGTTTGTAAGGCGAAACACAGAATACTCTCTGATAAGCTATATCCTATTACTCATGAGTATTAAAACCCATTGCAAAAGCTATAAATGTCAAGTACCCTTTCTCACCAGTTGACCAAAGTTTGAAAATTATATAAAATATTGTAGTTTCTTTGGCAAAAGACCAAATGTATGTATGTATGTATGTATGTATATATATATATATATATATATATATATATATATATATATATATATATAACAAAGGCGCCAGGCAACAAAAACGTCATAATCAGACATGATTAATAATCGCTAAGTAAACATGGCGGAAACAAAGACACCAGGTAACAAAAGGGTAAAAAAAACAACCCTCATTCATGATAGGCAGTTTAGAATCATGTTTTCTTGTTAATTGCAGGTAAAGAAAAACTTTATTTTGTATTTTTGCCCAAATAGTTTAGAAAAGTCCTTTAGCTGTTGCTATAAACCTGAATGTTAAATATATACATCCAGGCTGAAGTAAAATATGTCTCGTGTTCCAAAAAATCATCTTTAGTTTGAGTTCAGACACCAATATACCATGGTGAGCCTTAACAACAATGAAGAGTGAAATACATTTAATGATAAACTGTCGTTCTCCAACTTACACATAATGATAATAAAAACTGAATAATGTTCCCGTCACACTTCCCCTGCATTGAATAGCCTATAAAAATAGAATAGCTCATCTCCAAAGGTCCACGGTACAAAAGAACAGGAGTCCCTTTAGCTGTCGTCGCTTAATGCAAACTGCTTCGCTTTCGTAGCAGTGCATCTAGGACGATAAACCAGCTCAACACCTGAACTGATATTGACTGAAGTTTTAGGGGTTGATCTCGCCTAGTCGTTAAAATGTCTATACACACTGGTGTAAATTTCATACAGTTACCAGTATTCCTCAAGGTTATTGAGCCACAGTCGGCTAAAGGGCCCTTTTGCGTGATATGTAGATAATATTTCCGGATCAAAACCTTTGTTTGACGACTGGTAAATCCACGTTTAATAGCACGACACCCTGTCATGGTTCCATTTTGAATTTCGCGCTAGATATAGCAATTACCAAATACTGGTGTCTCAGCTGTTCGCAGGAGTGTTCCGGAAAGATTTCTTTGCAGCAAAATTGTACATGTTAATACATAGGTAAAATCAGACCCACACATCGTCCATCAGTATCAAGAGAAATTCCATGTGTGTGTGTGTGTGTGTGTGTGCTGATTTATCGGACTACGATGCATCTAGTGAACTGAGGTGTTTCTTTCATATTAAAATTTAATCTATACCCGACAACAAAAGAAGTGTAGATCGTATTTATTGATTGCAAATATATAAAGAAATAGAGAAAAACATTTGTTTTTCACTTAATATAACTGAAGAAAACAATTAAGAAATTAACCATAAAGATTGTAAATAATCTTATAATTAGAACTTCTCAGATATGTTTGTCAGTATGCAAACGTTGAATGGATTGTTTCCGTTAACTGACTTCCATCTCAGAATTAATGTTGAATTATGCCCCTTTTGCATAATTATTGTATACAGCTTGTACGATTGTAAACTTTTATAATATCAGATGCTGCAATTAGGAATAATATTTTTTTAAAAATTATTAAAAAATAGTTTAAGAAAATGACCATATTTTCATGCATATTGTTTAAATAAATATAAGACACAGTGATCATTCAACCATGAACGATGGTTTAAATGAAGAAAGTAGAGCACTAAAAACACAGAACTTACTTACCTGCGAGTATATTTACGCGAGTATGAGATATAAACCAATCGAATGACGAACAAACAAGAGGTAGTTCAAGAATTCAAATGTATTTAAAGCTGATCAATGTAATTATCTTGCTTTGATATAAAATTGTTTCAAGTCTTCCTTATGTAATTTTCCTATTCAAATTAGTTTGTTGTATTGTGAATTTTACGATCATTCATAGGTCCAGAGACATCATCACATGAGAGAGAGAGAGAGAGAGAGAGAGAGAGAGAGAGAGAGAGAGAGAGAGAGCTCTGTTGGTGCGGGTTTAGAGACTTACCATATAGTGTTTGCATTTTCCTTTTGTCCATTGCTATGTTTCTTTGTTGGTCGATGAGCCTCCTGCCTTACTAACCAAAACAGTGAGAGAATGGGGAGGGAGCGACCTTCGAACATTTTAATATTAAATACTCTGTTTGTAAAACCTTATTATAGGTTTCATCGAAAAGGAAAAAGAAGCAAACAAACAAAGCATTTAAAGATTATAGTATGTGTGTGCCTCCTAACCAAGAAATGTACCGTACAAACAGGTTATTGTAGCTTTGTATCATTTATATTATGAATACTGTAGATACAACCGATCGAAAGAGTACACGTACCATTAGGACAAGCCAGCCAGATTCTGGTAAGTTACTTCGTTTAAGTTCAGTTTCATTGGTTTCATACCTCTCACTCTACAGATTTCCCTGTATATTCTCCTTTTTGCAGGAGAGAGAGAGAGAGAGAGAGGAGGGTAAGGGTAAAGCAGAAAGGAACTGTGTATGAACATATTTTAATTAATTTAGAAAACGAGGATTATTAATATTTTTCTCGGTATTTTCTTACGTTGTTAATGATTAATCAGTTAAAAATTCATCACTGATTTAGGTATTATAGAAGCAATAGCCTGCGATTGAAACAATTTTTATATGCATATTAATGCGTTATGAGCGGATCACAATTTGCTCTACCAACAGTATTGGTATATCAAATTGCGTTATGCCATCACTAAGTTTAAAGCCATGCAATTTTAATGTATATAAACACCGCAGTCGCTCGTGTTTGCACACGTAAGGCTTTCGTCACCAATTTTAGCAAAAAAATCATACCGGATTGAACCGATTGACCAAAATGAAATATTGCAATGCTTACCGTTTGAAAGGCGCCTATTGTCACGAGAACATTGTGTTCAAAATAATTAGAATTCTGGACACACGGGATACTACCTGTGTTTTTATGACTCTGGACACACGGGATACTACCTGTGTTTTTATGACTCATGATATATCGGCCTATTCTGTTCATGTCTTTGAATATATGTAATGTTTATACATCGGGATACGAAAAAAGTAATACATTAGTTTGGATTATTTCCGTCAGCAGTTCAGTCGAGGAATTAGGTAAGGTTGATGGTTTGTTTAAAAAAATTGAGCGTAACAATATCATTAAATGACAAGAGATGTTACGTAAACTAAACCAATTTTCTGAAACTTTGAGTAGAAGTTCCAGATTTTATAAATTTGGACATCTTAAACATGATCATATGACGATGTAGACTTTATGGAGGGAGTAAACATATTTCATTCTACTGAATTAACTGCAAATGGGACAAGTAAAACGATCCATATGTACTGTATTTGAGATGAAACCAGCGATCACAGTTATCACACTTTGACCAGCTCAGTATCTCAACTCTTCCAGATCTTCCAAACACTTGTGATGAAAACAAATTACATGCACGACAGACATCATCATCATTTTCATCATTATCATCTTTGTCACTGTTATAAGTGACAGCCATTATTTTCTGTTAGTACATGGTCCTGGCTCTTGAGTGTCAGTTACCTCGTGAAGATGCACGTTTTGTTTTTCTCTATTTTTGCCAATGATTTCCTTCCTTTCTGACTTTATTCTTTTCGAACTGATTGTTCCTTTTTCTTTTACACTGTTCAGGATGTTTTCTTTTTTCCTTCATTTGATCACTTTCGCTTTTTCTTTTACGTTTTTGCAGCTTGTGGCTGACCTTTTGTATAAATTCTATCTGCAGCAAATGTAGTACTGCTATCTGGAATCATATTTCCTTTATCGTTCGGGACATACACGAATACGAAAATGTACAAGTTAAATATACAATGAAGCACATTGTTCACGAAAAAGTACTATATAAGTCAAAGGTATACATCATTGTGGCACATGTAATACGGAATGAAAATGACCGAGAAATACGGAAGGAAATTTCAACTGTTTGAAGAGCAACGTTTACTGCTTTAAGTCATATCCGAAACTTTAAACGAATGTCATCATTCCACTGAGATTTTAAGACACAATTCTTACTCTTAAAATATTCTTGTGATCATTGAAGATATATACTTTCTCATTACTTCTTCAAAATTGAATACATTATAGTTTACAAACATGTTAGAGGCACTGTCCCATCTTGTTAGACTTAATAGAAAACGAAGATTATAACCAATAACTAGTTTTCTTTTCATACATTCACTGAAGTTTTCCATGGAGGAGCGCAGTAGCAATACATCGTGCAGCAATAAGATCTGAATAATAAAATTTTGATATTCAAAGAACAATGTCTAAATTTACGTAGAAGCATGTTTGTTCCAGTTGAATGAACAGTCTTTAAACCTTGCTCAATATCCGTAACATAACCCACAAACAAATTCATTTAAATTTAAGTTTAAATAAATACCAAATGCCATCGTGATTTATACAGGCGAAAAAAAAATTGATTTCATATAAACTGATCAGCTTACGTTAAGATGGGAGGGAAGGACAGTCAGTAAGTCAGTTACTACAGCTGTTTATTTAACCTTAATTCAAGTTAAACTTATTTTTATTACTTTCGGTTTCGGGTCTCTACAGATTGGGGAGAAGTTAATATTCATTAGTAGCCCTTTTATTGGCAACATAAGATATACGGAAGCTATGATTCAGAAACTTCATCTATAAAAATTCTGTGTCTAAATCAAAGATATTCATCGCTTTGCCACTAATAAAACGGAATAAAAATAAGACAGAAATTTGGAAAGAAATCTCAAATATCAGAAGAGTTATGTTTACTGCTTTAAGCCATATTGCACAGATGTGTCGAATAACAAACTTTCATCGATATCCATCTAGTTTTTTATGTGAACTTTCACCTGTCATATGTGTGTGCAATGCTATTTGCTCTATTTCCTTTCAAATTCTTGATTGTCAAAAGATTGCTTTTGATATTTTCTTCTTTCGTCAATACGCTGTGGGTCTAAGGTAGCCATGCAAGTCTTTTGGGAATTGGGGCACATCAAAATTTACTTTCGCCATCATCAAGTGTCAGTAGAAAAGCTTGGCAGCCGTCGTCGAATTCTCTGTCATGCACGGCTGATAATATTACACATAGAAACAAATAATCAACACAGTGACAAATATGAAATCAACTGAAGGAAGCTGTTAAATCTATCAAAACAATGACTATCAGTAGCAAGTGTGTATTGCCCTGTATCAACACGCGCGAACATATTCCTTACATAATCTTCTCAAACATACACATATAATTATGAGAGTATTTCATGCATTATTTTCCACGATTCTTTAAAGTCTCTCTTCGTGATATTAATCTAGATTGATACTTATGAAATTTTCAGTATCAAAGGTTGTTGCTATTTGGGGTGTATTGCAGACATGCCAGAGAATGTGGCTTTGATATTAACAGTGGAGAATTCGTATGATAATTCATTAGGAACACATTTAACAACGTACTATAAAAGTAACAGAGAGCATACAGTGCTAAGCTTAACAAAGTTATTGCAATTTTGTTTTAAAATAGCTCGACCACACACACAATTAGGCAATGTGCAATGTGTTTGCGTGTGTGTGTTTGCGTAAGAAATAGAAATGATAAAATGTATTAGGAAGAGAAGACGATGAAAATTAAGTAAGCTCCACTCACCGAACCTAATGATTAGTTCTTAATCCTATGCTGTTTGCAAAATATTACAACAATAAGGCATTAAAAGGATAACTCATGAACCAGAACATAGACAAATCTTCTTCCTGGTTGTTTACAAAGTGTTAGCGAGTTTGATTTGCCTTGTACTAAAGACCGGGAATCAAATTATAAAGTAGAGAGAAGATCATTGACTTTGGGCATTTATACTACCAAGTTTGCTGACGTGTAGAAACTATTACATGACATAGCATGGATTCCGTAAGTTATCGTTTTGGGGTTATGGGGCAGACCTTATTTAGTTTGGACTAAAATTATTGCCGCTTTCTCCTTTTTTTCTCAGAAAATATTTAAATCTTGCTCCTGTGTGTTTCGGTAAATGACCTATTTACTAGATAGACACTTGTGCTAACATTTATAAGGCGAAATTTAAAATACTCTCTGAAAACCCATAGCTTATCATTCATGAGTATTATAAACCCTTTCCATAAGGCTTATCATTCATGAGTATTATAAACCCTTTCCATAAGGCTTATCATTCATGAGTATTATAAACCCTTTCCATAAGCTGTGTATGTCCAGTACCACATCTAACAACTATTGTAGTTTCTTTGGCAAAGGACCACATTAACTGGTGGTTGTAATGTGCACGAACATTGTCGCAGGCGGTACATTTTTTGTAAGACTTTTGCTAAACTGACTTGCAATCAACAACCTTTCTCTCTCTCTCTCTCTCTCTCTCTCTCTATATATATATATATATATATATATATATATATATATATATATATATATATATATATATATATATATAACAAAAGGTGAAAACCAAAACTGCATTCGTGATCAGCAGGTTAGAATTCATTGCAAAGTAAAGAAATGCTTTGTTTTGTACTTTTGGAAAGTCCTTTAGCTATTGTTATAAAACTGAATGTTGAATAAGTGTATACAGCCTCCCTGGTGTTCCAAGAAATGATCTTTAGTTTGAGTTCAAACGCTAATGTACTATGGCAAAGCCTTACCGAAAATTATGCGTGATATAAAGTTATTGTCCACAATCAGTTTGATTTATCACGCATGGCATGTTGTTTCAATAAATTATGTGGTGAAATGTTTTGCAAAGACTAGGCTTAGTGATCAAACAGATGTCATTAACAATGATTAAATAACGATGATGCTGATGCGGCCACTGATGATCATGTTCCCCTTCCTACGGAACGTCACGCGCCGCACGTACTTGGATATTGTAACGAAGATGTTGATTCTCGGAATATGTTAATTCTGATAGTGACACTGTCACATTTGCGACGCAGAAATGAAGATACTAATGATCTCCAGGAACCGACCAATTTGTCTGCAACTGAAGGTGACGAGGATGGTGATAACTTAGTACCCGGAGCCAGCGAGGTTCGAGATAGCGTTGCCTAGATTGGACGATACAAGCTCGAAGTGACACAACTAATAGTCGTTGCCTTGCATTTGCATGTCACTAAAATCATAGCAACAAAATATCTCATATTAATAAAAGAACATATGACTACTGACAGTTTCCTTCTGCCGGTAGACGTACATTACTTTTGACACTCAGAACGAACTGTAACACTTTTTTACTGCATGTATGCCAATGTCATCGACCTGTACGTCCGTATGCAGGGCATTTTTAACATAAAACAGTTTAGAAAATAAACGGTAAATTTGGATATAACTTATTTCGATTAAAACGTAACAAAAATCCCACTCCCCTCAAACGTTACAAATGAAAAATAACCGAAAGTAGAATCTTTTGTAATTTTTCCATTCGTTATAGAATAGGAAAATTGAATATTTTTTAATAAATTGCAACGAATGTATGTTTTGTCTACACTGAGCCTTTATTATTTTGCCTCGAGCGAAAATCAAATAACCGGTCATGTTACCATTTGACCATATTACGGATTGCATTAAAGAGATGCTATCAGAGGCGGATCCAGAAATATATTGTTTTTCTTTTTTTTTTTTTCTTTGGTGGGAGTACATAGAGTGGCAAGATGGTGTCTAGGATGGAATCATTGGTGGCTGATGGCCCGGGCTTCGAAGCCACCGAAAGCTACTTTTCAGGGTTTTCAGAGTTTCTTTCAATCATTAGAGTGTAAGGAAAAGTTCGTATTATTGTTACTAGACGGATGAGCGTCCTCCCTTTTAGATTTTTATTGTTGTTTTATTTTTTGCATCTGGGTGTTTTGCTTCTGTCTGTATAAGGAGAAAAGTCCTTCCTTTGTTGGATTGTCTTTCTCCTACTTACACAAAATGCTACTAATAACTGAAAAATGTACCCGTCACACGCCCAGTAAATGTAATAGAATAACCTACAGGTAAAGAGTAACCATCTCTCCAAGTCCAAGGTGCAAAACAACTGGAATCCCTTCAGCTTTCTTCGCTGAATGCAAACTGTTGAGCATCTAGGTCGATAAATCAACCCCACATCTGTAATGGTCTAGACTGAAGTGTTAAGGGTTGATATCGTTTAGTCATTAAAATGTGTGCATTTTATGCATTTACCAGTATTTCTCAAGTCTGTTGGGCTATCCGTGGCGGAAGAATTCTTAACATCTTCGTTTCAAATCCTTTGTTTGACGACTGGTACCACGTGGAACAGCACAACACCCTTTCATGTGGCCATTTTGAATTTTGATGTAGCAATTACCAACTACCGGTAAGTGTCTTAAATGTACGCAAGTATTACGGAAAGATTTGCATGCAGCAAATTGCACATATTAATAAATAGGTGACATCATACCGACAGATTGTCCGTCAGTATCAACACAGATTTGGGGTGTATGTTTTGATTTATCGGATTGCAGCGCATCTAGTAAACTGAAGTTTTTTTGTTCATATCAAAATCAAAGCTGTACCCGACAGTGGAAGCGGTGAAGTTCTATTTATTTATTGTGGACGTATATAAAGAAACAGAGAAAACAGATTCCCTTTATAAATGTGACCACATATTAGACTGGATTGTGCATAAACGAACATGCAT
This sequence comes from Megalonaias nervosa, assembly GCA_016617855.1. Taxonomy (NCBI): domain Eukaryota; kingdom Metazoa; phylum Mollusca; class Bivalvia; order Unionida; family Unionidae; genus Megalonaias; species Megalonaias nervosa. The sequence continues at coordinate 16,164 of JAECUM010017513.1, read as the reverse complement.
AAGACTGCCTATGCATCGTGTACCACCTGGACCTGTCACTGAACAACCACCTGTATACACTTCTAAACGCAATATCAGCTCAATAACATAACTTAGCTGATAAACGACATTAGTTCATGCCTAGCAACGGTACAAAATGCAACTGCTGAACAACTCCGCATTTGCCTGCGCTCAATGCTTGATAAACATACCACCACAACGTTTGGTAGAGTCTCTGTAAAAAAAAAGTGCTCCGTGGTACCATAGAAATATGCTCCATGGTACCATAGAAATATGCTCCATGGTACCGTAGAAATATCCTCCATGGTACCATAGAAATATGCTCCATGGTACCAATAGAAATATCCTCCATAGTACAGCAGCATAAGTGACAAGCTGCGTGCTACTAAGAGGGAACGCCGTAATGCTGAGAGACAGTATCTGTCATCTGGTCTGACAGTACTCAAACAGATTTACGAAGGTGCCAAAAGGAATGTCGCAAATATAGTCCATGCAGCAAAATTCACCTACTTGAGTACAAAATTCACTTAGGGTACCAACTGCAAACAGCTATTCTGCATCACTGACAAATTGTTGTCGAAAGAACAAATCTACTCCAGTTCAAAACAACACAGCCCCCACCACTTCAAACAGTCTATCAGACCAGTTTGTTAACTTCTTCCGCGATAAAGTGAAAACTATCAGAGATCAACTTAACAGCATTATACAACCTGAGCCGTCATCACCTTACATCCATGATACAGAATTTCTTCAACCTCCATTCGCAACATTTCAGCCTGAATCATTGAAAAACCACGAAATGTATAAATTTTTTATCAAAAAGAAACGAGACTTACCGAGTTTTGCTTAAATGAAATATTTAGACAACGAGTGGTATATCAAAGATACAGTAAACAAATTATACATATATTGTATTGATATCACATACAAATACATCCATTTCCAATACCAACAGAGTTAAGATTGACTATAGGTAATTGTGTATGGGCGGAGTGAATGAACTTTTCATACCCTTGATCAGAGTGTGTCCGCTTGAAAAAGTTGTTCTTTACCTTTTGCGGCTATTTACAGTCTCTTTTTCCAAATTGATAAGTTACGTCTCTGTTGAGATTCTGTTTGAATTCATGTTGTTTAAATAAATATAAGATAACTTGTGATTCAACGATGAAAGATGGTTTGAATGAAGAAAGTTGAGCACTGCAAACACAATATGATTAGCTTCTTAAACAATGAACCCGCAGCCATTTCTTACCTGAAAGTACATTTAAAGGAGTGGGAAATATAAACTAAGAGAAACGACGAATAGACAGGAGGTAGTTCAAAAATTCAGATGTATTTACAGTCGATTTAAGTCTTTATTTTGCTTTAATTAATATTTCTATCGACCACACAATTGTTTCTATCTTACATTTCTCTCTTTCCTCATTCCGTTGTTTTGCTTGTCTGTGTAGGTCCAAAGACATCATCACATGACACAGGAGAAGATCAGCTACGCATGTTTTCGCCCGTATTTTCCAACGATCGCTGAGAGAGAGAGAGAGAGAGAGAGAGAGAGAGAGAGAGAGAGAGAGAGAGAGAGAGAGAGAGACTTACCATATAGGCATTTTCTTGTTGGCTATGACTATGTTTCTTTGTTGGTCGATTAGTTTGCTGTCATAACAATGAACACAGTGAGAGAGAATGGCAGTGGGAGGAGCCACCTTCGGACATTTTAATATTAAAACCTTCTTAAAGGATTTTTAAAAGGGGGAAAAAGCAAACAAACAATGTGTTAAAAAGATCACAGTATGGGTGTGCCTCCTAACCAATAAACGCTACCATCTCAATTGGCAATTGTAACTTTGTATCATTGGTGTTGCGAACACCGTAAATACAACCGATGGAAGGTGTACACATACCATTACGACAACCGACGTTCTTGTAGATTACTTCATGTAATTTCAGTTTAAATGGTTTCATTTCTCTCTCACTCCACAGGGGGGGGGGAGGGAGGAGTAGGAGGATGAAAGCAGAAAGGATTTTGATGAATTGTGTACCATATTTAAAATTAATTTAGAAAACAGGGATTATTATTATTTTTCGGCTTAATTTCTTACATTTCTAATGACTGATTAGTGGAAATTCATCACTGATTTAGACAGTATAGCCTGCTGTTGAAACAATGTTTTTATTTGTGTATTAATGCGCTATGGGCGGATCAATCTGGTACACCAACAGTAAAATGAGCAGAGAGGTAGTACAAAGATTAGCACCCCTACTACGTTGACGGGGTAACATGAGCCAGTTTGTATCAACGGAGCAGTCGGGTATGATTCACACCTGTTGCGTTTTCCGCCAACTATATAAGTTTTTAACATGTTCCTTACATATACTGAAGCAAATTATATAGTCGTATTAATTAATACCATACATGCTGCATGTCATTGAATAAATACGTGTAAAATATTGTTTTCCTATTGATCCGCTATTTTCTTTTGGATTTTCCACCATATTAGTTCAAATGTTAGCTACTTCAGTTTTCCGCCTGTATTTTTTTCGCGCTCAGTAAAAGGACATTATTGCATTGAGATGACTGGAGTATTTTGTGAAATTTCGAAGTGACCACTGAGGTCAGTAATCATTTATTGTTGCACCAACTGATGCTGAAAATTTTAACTATATATATAAAGCTATCAAAGAATGAGGGGAAGAAGGTTGGCATGATGTGATCATTTTTATATTAATAAGATCAAAAAAGCTTTATCAAAGACTCCAACTACACAGTCTATTGTCTATGTTACCAAGTGGCAGTGTTTCAAAACAATACAAAATGCAAATGTAGGCAATTGGTAAACTGATAATATAAGGGATCATGATATGCATGTGCTTTAGGATGGACAATATCCATACATTTGCTATTATTTTACCTATACTGCAACACGAGTATATATTTTTAAAGCCCATAAAACATACTTATAGTTTTAAATAGAGAATATACATTTCATTATTGTTAATCTAATGCCATTATATTTAATCATGCATAAAATTAATTCTCGCGTTACATTCTTCACAACAATATTTTCCTACATAAAAGATTTCATTGGCTTTGTCCGACATATATAGACATACGAATTTATACAAAGGACATACCATAATAAAATGAAATCATTTATATCTCCTGTATCTGTCATAATTTCCAACCAGCATATTTCACCCGCCCTATCACCCCTACCTATTTTCATGTCTGCCTGCTTCTATTATGAGTTTATAAGCAGATATACAAATGTAGTTTTGTCCAGTCATGTCTTATCGCTTTTTGTAACATAACCAGAGTAATTATCATGTTTAAATCGTGTTTAATTGACTCATTGAATACAAGTTTTTGAATTCCTGATAGCTCTCATTGACCGTTTCAAACAGTCAAGTGATCTTTGCTTCGTACCTTTAAAGATTTAAACTATTTCATGCCCATTGTTTCACGTTGTTTCATATTCCTGTTGCACAAATCTGATAAAGCTTTTACTTTCCCGTGCTGTCGGTAATGTTTTGCACACTACTAAAGGTAAAAAACGACTTTGACGTTAGTTTTGATACTATGGTAGGCAAACACGTGTTCACAGTCTGATTTCAAGTTCTTTCGCTGTTAAAAGGGAATCGATTTTAAGTTTTTTTATAGCTGTTTGCTAATGAATATTCAAAGCTTAAGTGTCACATGATGGTTTTTTCTATGGTCACATGATGGTTTTTTCCAGCAGTGTAAAAATGAAATGCAATTAAACATTGTGTACACACTGTGGCAGTCTACATGTATCTCTGGAATGTGCTTTATATGGATTGATAAATCTATGCGTGCTCGAGTGAGGAAATTTATATGAGGTACTGTTGGGTTCCTCTATCATTTGGAGCTTATTCGCGAGGTGAAATTCTTGCTGGAAAAGACCTTTAGGTCAGCCAAGTCAACCATCTCGTTCTAACGTTGAGACGAGTCTTCATTTATGGAAGGATCGGATAATTTAATAACAATAAGGTGTCTTGGGGTGGACACCTTCTGTTTTGAACAATTTTCATTGGTCACAGAAAGGTGTGGACAATAACCTGTGGAAAAAAGTCGAGATATCGCAATATTGTTTTTTGTCATCTAATCATCCCGTATTATGTGATTCCTGTGGACCAACAAATGTGTACACGCATGATAGTTCATAAATTTATCCCTGAGACAAAAATGCCCATTTCTTAAAATCTTCAATATATATCATGAATTTAACGTCTTATGTCAATATCAACAATTATCCAATTCTTCAATAGTATGTCATGAATTCAACGTCTTATGTCAATATCAACAATTACCCACAGCGTTTTTAATATAGATCTTTCGGTAATGAAAAGGCTGAGGTGGTCATGAGGGTACATTTTCCTTCAGTTTGGTTGTAGAGGACACAGTAGCTAAATATTAAATATGGTTTCGATCAATGAATCTGTTTTAACATTTATGTTGTAATATTTACAGTGTCGGTTAACAATGATCATTTGTAATTAATAACGCATAAAGAAAATAAAAACGGGATATCAGCTTATGCCACGACGACGCACTTTGTCAATCAATGTCTTAATCAAATTGAACAATGAAAGGGAATGCATTTTTTAAAAGTTACTTCATTTTGCTGTTTTCTTACATCTAAGGGTAGGTGGAGTTGGTTAAAGAATATTTTAACCTTTGACCAACATTTCTTTTGACATCTTTCATTCTCTGTCAGTTTAAAATGGTCTAGTAGACAACCTGAGAAGTCTCTACTACAAAGCATTTATCTCCATCCTCTGATTAAGCACCCTATAAGTATCTTTATAAACAATTACTGAAAGCTATACTTACAGGTTACTGCATTTGTATGGGAAAATATGAACGAGTTTTTCGGATGGTTATACTGCACGACCTTAGGAGTGCAGTATATCCATCGGACAAAACGAGTTCATATTTTCCCATACAAATGCAGTAACCTTTTTATTATAAGCTCATTTTCTTATTCCACCCAAGGCTTAAATATATAAACAAAAATACACTACAAGAAACAAAGTAACTGAATGTATGCCGTATTGCAAACTTAATACACAAGCGTAGCTGCATCATTACACAACAACATTATTAATGCGCACGTAACTCCGCACAGACAAATTTGAAGCTGGTCGCGCGCTAGACAAGTTTCGAAAGAAAATGGCGTTTGGCCTACTTAAAATTGAAATTTGGAGTAATATTGTTAATGAATGCGCATTGCAATAACTTTTCCATTTGATCTGGAATGAATACGTTTTGGTATTTTTGTCGATTCGACGCAATTTCGTAATTATGGTCTGGATTTATCTGCATGAAGTAACTTACATAGGATTTCAGCAGCGTCTGCCAATTTAATCGTATTGAAGTGTGTTGACATCGGCGTGCGTGTTTCGGTTCTGTCACTGAACGATTCAGATCATAATGTGGGAAAAATATGAAGTCTTTCAATTGCAATTATCAAAAAGACGCTGTGGAATTTAATGTTTATTTCATTTTGAGTGCAGTAAGGAGGATGTAACTGCACTTGGAATAAACTCGAAATTACAGTACAATTTCGAAATGTGTAATCAAGCTTGAGAACCCATGACATGGCTCATGTAATTCGGATTTGCAGAACTACTAAAGTACATTTTGAGGAAATTCAGGATGTAAAATTGTAAGTATATTGCCAGCTAAAGAAGACAGTTTATGTCTTATAACTTGCATGTTATTGTAAGGACTCTGTCTGACGTCTATAGCTAGCCTAAATCTGAAACATTGTATCAAAAAAGTTAACGCGGAATGTGCCAAAGCTGCTGATATGTGGCAGTCCATGAAACATTTGCTGGTATGTGGCAGTCCATGAAACATCTGCTTTAGTTCATTCAGAAAAAAAATTGTTTGTTTACGATAGAAAGTAGTTCCTTTATTCGAGTGGATTCAGTATGAATTGAGCTCGAGGGTGCAATATCGGGAAATATTGAACGATTCTGACAATACAAAGTTAACGGAGAAAAAAATGAGCATATAATAAAAGCAGATATGAGTTACTCATATAGCCATCCCATTAAGAACGCAAAATTACCTGCTTGGACCCAAATATATATTACAAATGACCTATAGACACAATATCAACTAGAATGATGTCTAGATGTGTTTTGAATAAAGGCCTCGTTCTTGCTTTGAATGATATGGTCTCTGACAAAATTTCACAAATATCCACCATGTAAAAATTCACTGAATATTTTTTATTTTTAAAAATTTGTATATGCAAGATTCTATTGTTAAAGTCAATATACACAACATACACAAATTTCATGTGTCTGATTTAATAAAAAGCTTGTGATACCATTTTAAACTTTGATGGATAGGGCACGTACAGGACTGAGATAAAGTTTATTTTTCCTACACGGTCTATACATTTGTTTTTTTGTAATGAACCTTCCAATGTGTCCATATCCTAACAAATCATATGTTAATCTTAAATTCTATTGTAAAATGAACTCACGGTTAAATTGTTGTCATAGGTTATACGGTATTTTTTTAGGCTAAAACTCTATATATATATATATATATATATATATATATATATATATATATATATATATATATATATATATATATATATAAAACTTGCAATGGGTCACAGATTTCTCATTTGAATTAGCATCAATCCTCATTACTGACTGTGCACTGTCGCCGCAATACACACAGAGAGCCACACCATAATGCTCAAAGTATAAAAAATATACAATTACCTTAAAGCCATTATCACGAATGCCTAAATCTAAGTCTTGTATCACCACTAAAATGAGAGAAGAAAGAAAGGCTTTCAAATAGACTGGTACTACATTCGTGGTTACTGAACCGGAAGTAATTATTGTGAACCGAGTCCGTATATTTTCTTTGAGGAAGAGGCTAAAAACACCAGGAATATTATCCAGAAAGCTAATAGGGAGAAATTCGCACAGACTACTCATTCAATTCATACTGACCGGATGTTAATATTTTGTAAAATTACTATGCTTTCATGTAAAGAGATCGGCAATAGGCGTTTGTGTCTTACGCGCTGTCTATCTGAAATAAATATTTCAAGACGATAAAAACGATTTGCTTCGCGACCTATCTTGGAGAACAAATAGCGTGTAGATATTCACTATAAAAATATCCACATTTACATTTTGGAGCACTTGTACGGTTACATCAATAAAGTAAAAATTTTATTGGATTCAAGCCGATTATTGCATACCATTTCCACATGTGCATGCTTCTTCACCACACGTAGACGCTTTCATAGCTCATGGAATAAATAGTAAAAGGTGACTAAAACTAGACAGTCAATGCAAGAGAGTGTGATCAAGCACTCAAGACCATTCACTTCTGCATTCCAGAATATATACTAACTGGCTGACACAAGGTAGTTTCAGCAATGAATTTCACAAGACGGTATGTTTAGTAAATAATTATTGTAAGTAAATTTGAACACGGACTCTAACAAACAAACAGGGCGAGTGTGTGATGAAAGAAGCAATGCAAAAACGTATTATGCCAAAAATAACGGAAGAAATTTTATTATGAATTTATTTACTTATCTATTTATTTCTGTTCTTAAAGACAAATTAATATTACAACTGTTTTGGCTTTCTGAGTTCAGAACAAATTAAGGTTTAAACCGCCATTGCACAGAACTAATGTATGACACTTAAACTGAAAAAAAAATGTCTTAAAGAGTTAATAATGCAAGTCCATGATGTTACGATTATATAATCTTAAACAAAGTAACAGAAAAGAGCGAAAACCAACAAGTTTAGTAATATTTGACAAATAATTTATTTCCGTAGAATACAAAGTGAAAATTTGGAAAGAGATTACATTATTGTGAAATAAATCCCAATAGTCAATAAAAGTTCTATCACAAGTCCACATCAATAGAGTTCCTAATGAATTCCATTGTTGTTTCGAATAAATTCCAATTTTAAAGGCGCTGATGTGCAAATAGCCTCAAATGTGCTAATGTGCCAATAATCTTGATGTATGACAATGATACAATCCAAAATGTCATTCAATGAATTCACAACAATCCCAAAAGGGTGATTTAGTCAAAGAAGTTTTAATGAGCACTTTGTAATTCTAGGGTATAATTTAAATTTTCTTTAAAAACAAAACTGAACACAACAAGAAGACTGATTCTACCTCGAATGTTAAGGATGGAAGTGAGTAATTTAGAGGTCAACGGCATTAATATAAAGGCCTCGACACAATAACAGAACCAGGATGTAGTTCGATTTTAAATCAAATTAGTAAAGAACTTGCTTCTAGAACATTTTATAGGTCTACTAGTGTGCTCACACAACTTTTGTTTATATGATGAATTTAATCTTCTAGATGTGATTTTTAAAGGTATTATGTCAAATACAACATCATTAATGAAAATAATGACCACAAAACATCGATCTTTAATCGCACATGGAAAAACGCTCCTAGCCGATTTCGCGCTCGGCAATTTAGGTACTGAATGAGAATTCTGAGAACCAGCACCCGGAAGATAATGCACTTGAAAGAACCGAAGACAGTAGATGGTGTGACATATCCTGTGATGCATTTTGATGTTACAGTGAACTTTCCATTTATTCCCTGTTTACATGGTTTGTATAGCTTCATAGTTTACATGGATTCCTAAGGCCTCACAAACTTTATGATCAACCCTTAGTTGTAAAAGTAAGCAAAAAGATTTGGAACATTTGTCAATTATTATTCAGACATGCAAAAGACTTCATGTGTGACTACCATATCTGCTGCAAAAGCATGAAACACATTTTTCATATTCTTGTTACAGGGACTAGATACACCATCATGCAGTATTGTTGTTCAATGTCAGACTGATAGGATACTTAAGAGAAAACAAACAAGTAAATGAAACATAACATTGTATTAACTAAGCTCAGTATGATTATGTAAGCGTTCGACTCAGTAGACCAAGCACTTGTGAACTTGTTATTATTTAGCAACGATACACTGTAACTCATACACATATTCATGAAATATCCTCATCTGTGTGAAAACCACGATGATCAGAATACGCGTCTAAAATTTCCCTACTACACAGGTTGTGAAGTAATTGTCCAGCAAGTAAAGAGAAGGAGCAAAGGCATTACAAACTTTCATGTACTTATCAGCAATCATACATGACACTTTATGCAAGAAAATGAGCATACTTTTTCAACGCTACTTATGCATAAGCCCATTTTTAAAATGTTGGTAAACACATTTAAGCTATGTACAGATGGTATCACATTTCAAGAAATAGAAGTATTGCTAATTTTACTCCACACATTTTTTTTTCTTCTCTTTTCTTCAGATCAATAAAGTGAAGAGTAGTTATGACACGGAGAAAGAGGGACTTTCTAGAGCCATAAAAAACTGCAGAACCAGTGTGGAGGTGGACACTATTATTACAGACAGGCATGTTCAGATCAGAAATGGATCAGAAAGAATATGAGAGCCACACACTATTATGATGTGTGACATGTAGCCAATGGTATGTAGATATTGCAATTGTTGCTACACTGAATGATACCATTTAATAAAACTCGTATACAAGCACATATAGTAATATAACAGTCCTATGTTTAAAGTTATATTGAAGTTGGACAATGAATATATCACTAAGAATACAGTCAACCCCATCCTCACTGACCCTGTACATACACATACAGAAGGGAGAAACTAACTGAAACAAAACAACTCGAACTTGAAAGATTTTAAAACAAAGCTAACACAGTCTTTTTTGTAGCACATATTCAAAATCATATATCGCAATAAAAATTATTATTATTATTATTATTATTATTATTATTATTATTATTATTCATTTATTCATTCATTAAGCTATGATTTATATGTATGTTAAATTGAATACTAATTAAGTCTTGTTTCCAATTCCATTAGTTCTCTTTGGTAAATTGTCAATATGAATATAGGTAGTGGATGACATTTTTTAGTTTCTTGAATTACTGTGGTAACAAATTTTTTCAGACTATGTTGAAGAATTGATTGCAGTGCTGGAGGAAGTGGTCAGGAAGCCATTGTCAGTTGATAAACAGTTATTGCCACTTCTATGCAGCCATGTATCTATTATGGCTGAAAATAGAATATACAGCAAACATTTAAATTTGAATAAAGTTATGTTATTTCATGTATCCGGTTTCTGTTACTTATTTCATGTTTTCAGAGTCAATGCCTTTAGCATTAAATTAGATTTTACTACAACCAGTGTTAGGAAACTAAATGAATCAAATGTGAACAGGAACAGACGGCAATATGTTTTTAATGTCATAGTATAGAATCTGTTCAGGAAATGAAATTATAGAGGATTAAAGAATTTTTTATGAGAATTTCCAAGATCATTGACGAACGATTTTAGCACAATCTATTATCAAAATGAAAGGTTTGGGTAAAAATTCCACACTCAATTAAAGTGACAGCACTGATACATTTTGTCAATAAAGAAAGGATTTTATAAAAAGGAATTTTAAGCATAATTTTCACATGTGTATAAAGCAATCACTTGTCCCAAAATTGACCCTGATAGTGGCACCATAACTACTGTAAGAATATTTGCCTACAAGTGTTCATGTACTCGGACAGGATTTCCTTGCAATTTCCATATTGCTGAATGTATATATTCATCCAAACAAACTGTATGAAATCTTGGATGATCAATGATACAATCCACCTTTACCTTCTCAGTCTTATTCAAAATCGTAATCTCTTTACAGCATCTACACTTCTCGACTATTTCTTTACTGCTGCAATTTCCACAGGTACACCAATATACATGTTAAATACACTCCATCATTCATTATTTTGTTAGCAAACTTGTGGGTAAAATTTATGAGAAGTTCTTGCATGTTAAAGTATGATATATATATATATATATATATATATATATATATATATATATATATATATAGATATAGATATATATGTGTGTGTGTGTGTGTGTGTGTGTGTGTGTGTGTGATGCATGGTTAGACTTTTGTTCTTCCTTTTGTACCACAATAGCAATGTATTATTATTATTATTATTATTATTCACAAGATTTGTTTCCCCATAAATCTGTATACTTCCTTTGCCACTAGTATTATACACCTAGACCCACAGAGAAAATATATGCTTGCTGAACATCTGGATACACCAGGTCTATGATTACTTTTTCTTTTTAATAAAATTCTTCAATTTTACTATCTGTGGAGGGTAGTAAACAATCACACACAAAGTATATTCGGGGTCTGCATTTCATCACGGTTTAAAAGAACAAACTTGTCATAAAGTTAATAAAGTATTTATTTCTACACCTCTCACAGTCTGAGTCTTACGTTTTTAACTTTTAACACCACTAGTTACTGATGAACCACGCCCACATGACAATCTGCTCTGAAGACATCCAAGTTTCGCCCAAATTGGTGCCCTTCTCTTTTCATTATGAAATTGATATAACATTAACGAAAGAATAATAATAATAATTGCCATAATGATAATAGTAATTACCAGAATGAATAGCCCAAGCGCTACTCAGCCTCATTATGTCCTGTGTCCTCTTTAGGGTCCTCGTTCACGTTCTTGTCTCGTTCGGGCTTAAATTGGTACTGTCTAACTTCAGCGAGCAGAATTTTCTTAAGATTCATTACGTTCGCCATCTTCTAGGAGTTCACCTTCCTCACACGACGAAAATGAGTATGACAAATTTGCCGTAAATTCGCTTGAATCATCACTAAATTCAGCCATCATCACCACATACGCTAAACTTGAGGGACTTCCCGACAGTACGTCACTTCCGGAAATCGTATTATCACCGGAAGTATACAAATATTTCCGGAGCGTTTTCCGTAAAACATCGATAAATGCACACATTATCTTCATTTTCTTCTCTGTGAGTTAAAATATGTATTTTTAACGCACATTTCTGGGTTATTTAGCGAAAAATGAACATTCTGATATATATATATATATATATATATATATATATATATATATATATATATATATATATATAGTGTGTATTACACTTTACTAGACCTTTAAGTTATCAAGAAGAACATGAATTTCCAAGTAAACACCCAATGTCCTAAACTCATATACAAGTAAACATTTATACCTCCAATGATCTAAATATTTAATCTATAATCAGAGGAATATTACCTATGCATTACCTTGTTTACAAAATAAATGTCTCCAGTCAGGTAGACCCTTACCTCGGTTACAGACCAATGTCATTTATTCAATATAGATATAAATACCATATAATCATAGAGAAAGGCAGCAAACAATGAAAATAAATGCATAACAATGATCACCGACCGAGTAGTGATTTTAAGTATCAAGTATTGTAGATCATAACAGCAATCAGCATAACATGTTAATAACACCAGATTTTTCGAAACTGTTTAAGCACAAAATTGTAACAAATACATTTCACTGCTTGTATTTCATGTCTAAAAATTATGCAATAGGCATTTAACAAACAATGCCATCAATTCATTCATATATGAGTGTGTGACACGGGGCAATATATTTACATGTAACAATAGTTTGTCTAAGAGAAACCATTGTCTCAGCAGCAAGTTGATGATTATTAAGTAACGGAACCAAATTAACGTGAGTGAGAAAAGTGTCCATTCCACCAAAATATATTTTCGCTTGTACACACCATAGACCGCATATAACATCTCAGAGGCATTTGATGAACGCTTTAGGGAATTTCTGGAATATTTCCTTGAGGGATTGAGGGGCATTTGATCCACTAGGCCTGAAAAGAGGAATGAAGTTAACAGACACAGCAATGGACTGCAACTAACTGAACTAATACGTACGTCATTAAAAAAGAGATCGCTATTATAAATTATAAATCATATATGCTAATCAAATGTAGTTTTAATGAGTGTGAGGCCAAACGTCCAAGCTGCTGAATTTGCTTGTCTGTCACGCCGGTTCTATTGCTATCTGCTTCCATTTCGAAACTATGTTATCAAACGCCACACAATAATGCTCCATCATGAAGTTGTTTATTGTTTATTGAAGAAGATCAGAGTTATATGCAATGCTATGGTATTGATAAAAGAGGGGAAGGACGTGATTGCAAGACACTGGCCTTTAAGTAATACATAAAGGAACAGACCGGTAGATTTTCCTGGTTTTCTTTCTGAACAGCTGTCAAAGTCCTGGAGGTTTCAGTAAACAATTCAAAATTACCCGGTTCTCTCCAGAGATCGGCAAGAACATGTGAACAACCATTAATTTTTTTTATGACTCGGTAAGCTTGTAGGATGTAGAAGCGCCAATTATAAGGTAGAAAAGGAGCTGAAAATTGTTCTTAGGAATAATCACACAACAATACACAAAGTTCAGTGTACCTATTTACGATTTTACGTTTTTGATTCTGATGATAGACTTCTGAAAACAGGTTTTCTTCTAACCAATACATAGGTTCTAGTTGTCAAGTGGAATAATGTATCCCTCCGATTTTAATCCAAAGCTCATTGATAAGAAAGGCTTTAAAGATACGGCGTAGGTGGTGTTTCTCTTCAGCTGTTGTTATGATAATGTCTTGACAAAGCTGAAAAAAATTTGGAGGCCTGTCAGGCAGCTTTCATGGGTTTATCCAGGATGAGAAGGTCATCTAAAATATGTGCCATATAAAGAATTTCTCATTTGTGTCGAGCAATCGAATAAACTCCGTTACAGAAAAGGCCAATATAAGACAGAGCTGCAGCCAATTGACATGCAGTGATATTGGTAATATTTTTATCTTCCCAAATGAAAACCTATCACTGACGTACCGTCTGTAAAGGATGTATAGAAATAATTGGAAAGTGTGTTACCATTATCGTGTAACATTTTATAACTATGTGTCAGATGTAATTTATGGAATTTTCAACTACTGTACTCATTTTTTCTGTAGAATTATATTATTTATATAGTTTATGGATGTGTGATGGGTCATGATATAAGATTCATGAGTTCTCTTCTTTAGGACACCAATCGGAGAGAACTGCAGGGACGGAAATGATAAATTGCCACACCTCCTCAAGAAAGTTCTTTCTGATTTTTTCCATGACATTATATGGATTATGATATGAATGTCACATTTCTGTGAATGGAAGGCATTCATGTTCTTTTATTAAACCATGTCAATAGCAATTCAGTATTTCACTTGTACTGTCTCGATTGCAATCCTAAAACCAGTAAGCTAATCAACCATAGTTTGTAAAGTTGGAGATTATTATTGTTTCGTTGGGGGTGTGATCAGTGTAATTGTGTGTAAAGTTGTTGGTGCGTTGAGTTGGTTGGTTCTAAGTATAATTTTGGTATGCAATGACTGGTTGAGCTGCGTTTTAGTAACGGATCATTTGTTTGGAGGTAGATTTAGAGGGGACGTGGTAAATAAATGTGAGATTCTTTGTTTTCGTTTATTTATTGGCATGAACCTAAATAGTTACAGCATATTTGTTCGAAGGTAAAAGTAAAACCCGCTGCTCAGTTTTGCTGCCCCTGGTAAGCAAAGTAGAACATGTACACTATTGCGATGCGCGTGCCCTTGTCAGGAGTATCATTTTGAAAGCTTGAATGTCTCTAAGTGAATTGTGCACCTTTGAGCTTCTTGGAGGCTGATGAGAAGTCGAAATTCCATCAGCGGTTATATTGCTTTTAATTTCCATTCTTTGCTCTCGCAATACGAACATGTATCTGTAAAGTTACCTCAGTCTTTTGTTATCAAATAGACGCCGTCGGGACAAAACGTATCTCCACAGTTTCCTTTCCACTTGTAACGGAAACCAACCGCCATGTTCTCATAAAGTGAAGAATTTATATTATGCAGCCTTGCAGTTAGGATTTGAATAACGGCCCAAGCAATCTCAACGTGCACTGCCGTCATGCGCCCTAATGTGACAGATAGAATGGAGAAGACGGCATAGGACAACATGTTAAACCGAAGAAACGGGATAAAAAGGTCGCGGAGCGGAGTCAACATACCGAGTATAGTACCCCCAGGACCCTTAAAAGGCGGTATGGGACCAACCACTTCAGAGGGTGTTGGAACAAAATCATCAGAGGACTTTAGAAACGTTTATATTTTTCCACCACTTAATTTCTCCATGGGCCGGTCCAAAACGCTCTTGGCAGACCGGCTGAGAACCCACACACGATTCAAAGCTGTGTGTTTTACAATGAAGTGATGCCACTCGTCCGCTATAAAATGACTTACCTTGCAGCACTTAGCCTTTCAATTCTTTTTTAAATGTCGACGCTTTAATCACAGCTGCGACCTACATACGGGTTTCTTATGCAAATAAATCTCTCTCACAGAGTGGAAGGAACAAACACTACAGCGTATAAATGCTCTAATCCTATACTGATATTATATAAGCAGAACGTTTACTTAGCAAGCGTGATAAAATGTTTACATGCATACGCATACGTTAGTTTCAGATGAAGGAGACGGCTTTTACTGCGACAGCCGTGGTTACGGTTAGGGTGGATATGTACGCATTAAAGCCGGGTCGTCGCAACATATTATTAACAGTGATATTGATAATTTAAGGCATCACATTGCAGACGCGCTGGCCATATCAATTAAGGGCTGATAGTGCTTGAGGCGACGACAGTTCTTTCATATTAAGCTAAAACGTAGACCAAAACGAAGCAAATAGGCCGCATAGACTTGAATTCTTACTGGAAGATGGCGTTGCCGAGGAATGCTTTAAATACGTGGTCTGTGATTTCGTTTTGGTTTATGGCTTAGAAGAAGACTCTTCGACTAAGACAATGTCCTACAACGGAAATCAGGCCACAGCTCAAAGCAGTAATTTCAAGGATTATCACAAAGTGACAGCAAAGATTATTGAGAATATTCCAATATTCGGCACACTGGTGCCCAGAAACACGGCCATCAGTGTGCTGTCTGCACCGTCCATTTGACATCAATTTAATTTTTCAATGTTCGGTAGAAAGTGGCGCTAATTACTATTTCATGTCCTCATGCGGGCAAGTGTTGTAAAATAATTAATCAATACACCGATGTAAACTATATACAGTGCTCTGGTTGGCCCTGTTATGATTCTACTTTCAATAGTCCCTGACCTTGTCACACCCTCCCA
>JAECUM010017512.1:0-36784 GCA_016617855.1 Megalonaias nervosa | reverse complement strand
TAAGGATAGAACTACAACTACTTGCTGAAGACTTATAAAAAATGGTACTAGCAGCTCTTGGCACTCAGCATTAAGAGGATAGTGTTAGGACTGGTCATCCTGGTGTCAGAATAATGCAACTGGGTGTGACATGATGCTACATGTCTGTGGCATGGTGCTCCAGTGCTAGACATCACTATAAACTGCCACAATGCAGATATCGTAGCGATATGACTAGAAAATTGTTAAAGCTACGTCAAAAATCAAAACCACTCAAACACACACAATAGTACTTGTTGAAATATTGCAGCAGTCAGATAAATCTTCAAAAAGAAGACTTAATCTGAGATGCATCATAACCATGAAGAATTAATTCATCAATGAGTCAAACATCTTGGTCTGCCTTTATCATCATTCTTTGACATACACCCTATTCAACTAAGAAAATGAACATCTGAATGATGATGCATCAGGAAGACCAATGTAAAACATCTGAATGATGATGCATCAGGAAGACCAGTGTAAAACATCTGAATGATGATGCATCAGGAAGACCAGTGTAAAACATCTGAATGATGATGCATCAGGAAGACCAGTGTAAAACATCTGAATGATGATGCATTAGGAAGACCAGTGTAAAACATCTGAATGATGATGCATCAGGAAGACCAGTGTAAAACATCTGAATGATGATGCATCAGGAAGACCAGTGTAAAACATCTGAATGATGATGCATCAGGAAGACCAGTGTAAAACATCTGAATGATGATGCATCAGGAAGACCAGTGTAAAACATCTGAATGATGATGCATCAGGAAGACCAGTGTAAAACATCTGAGAGATGATGCATCAGGAAGACCAGTGCAAAACATCTGAATGATGATGCATCAGGAAGACCAGTGTAAAACATCTGAATGATGATGCATCAGGAAGACCAGTGTAAAACATCTGAATGATGATGCATCAGGAAGACCAGTGTAAAACATCTGAATGATGATGCATCAGGAAGACCAGTGTAAAACATCTGAATGATGATGCATCAGGAAGACCAGTGTAAAACATCAATTTATTGTAATCATTGATTACATCATGAAAAATATGAGTTTGTTGACTTTTGTACCAAAGTCTTCTATTTTAGTACATATAGCTAGAGTTTTTGTATCAAAATGCCTTACTGGAATTACCACTGATTCCTGTGTCTGTCTTGATACTGAAACAAGTTCTGGCTGTATTTGCTATGATTTGCTATACACTTTTCCTCCAGTGTTATGCTTGCCTGTGTAGTAGTGGAACTACAATAGAAGTATATTTGCTGCTATTCAGTGAATTAAATAACTTCTGCAACAGATAAAACCTGTGTATTTTATTTAATGTTATTATATGTTTGTATTATAGGAAATTAGATATGACATGCTTTTCCAGCCAATTATTTTTAAAAAAGAAAAAGAAATCTAAATGAATTTGCACACCACTCAAATCAAAGCTAAAACTTGAACTTGCAGACTCAGACTGTTCCAAATCTTGAGTCTATTCCAACAAATAAACAGCTGTTATGGCAGAGTAGTGTGGAAAGAATTCCAACATTGCTAATGCTGTTGAAAAAGTAGGAAACTCTGCTTGCTTCTTTATCAGTTTTGAAAGATCTCCTCATTTTAGTTATCAATGCTGACTTTTAAAAACAAGCCTGACTGACTCTCTCTCACACACTCTGCCCACCTGTCTGTCTTTCACCTGCCCCTGCCTCTGTCTGACTATCTCTCTCATTCCCTCTGCCCACCTCTTTTTCACCCTCCCCACATGACTATCTCACCCTAACCCCAGCTTTGTGTATGTCTCATCCTCCCCCCACCTCTCTCTCTCTCTCTCTCTCTCTCTCTCTCTCTCTCTCTCTCTCCTTGAATTTTAAGTTGGATGACAATATTAATTTTTCAGTTTTACTTTTTTTCAGTTACACTGAATACTCAGATCTTTTGCCGCAGAGCTGAAAAACTAGGTCGAACTGCAGAATTTAACTTACTGAAATTTTTTGTATTTTTCCCATTCCGTCTAGTCTTACAAATATAGCTGGTAGATTATTTGTTCTTTTGCTGGTCCTCTCCTCCCGTTAAAATGCTGGGAATAAATTCTTGTTTGGTCATTGCTGACATACCTATATAAAATTTGGTCTTACATTTCTGCACCATTGAATCCATACTTTTCAAACACAATTCTCAGCCAAAAAACGATGTTTGGAAGCCTTCTTTCCTCAATTATTTTTCTACCATAATTCTTACAAATCTAACAATATCTTTCATGTAATGGCATATCTCTTTACGATTACTGCACTTGTGGTAATGACACTATTGCTTATGTTACTGTTCACGATCAATCCTTTTACTTACCTCCTAATTATATATGCTGGCAAAAGAGTTCCAATTCAAGGACAGATAATACTTTCTCTAAAGGCCTACAGTACATTTGCAAACTAAAACTTTGTAGATTCAAAATTCAGCAGTACAGTGCTCGGTAGTCTGTACGAGGTTTAGATTGAAAATCAGCTGCAATATCTGTTGTCTCACAGACTAGTTCTTCAATTCTCATTCATTTCAAGTGAACCTAAGAAGAATAAACATGCCATAGTGGCAGTCAATTGCCATTGTAAAACCTCACAAAGGTAGCACTAAACTTAGCATCTATGCATTATTCGTGAATAGAACACGGTAAACTATAAGATTGATGCATGTGCTGTTTACTACTCAAACATTTCCACATAAATTAAATTAGTACAACCGCTCCAGTGTCCTAGTGGTCAGAGCACCCACCTCGGATGTGGGAGGTCATGGGTTCGAACCTCAGCGGAGTCATACCAAAGATTTATAGAAATGGTACTAACAGCTGCCTTCCTAGGTGCTCAGCATTAAGAGGTTAGTGTTATGACTGGTTGACCTGGTGTCAAGATAATGTGACTGGGTGGGACACCATGCTACATGTCTGTGGCATGATGCCCCAGTGCTAGACATCACTATAAACTGCCACACTGCAGACATCATAGCAATCTGACTGAAAAATTGTTAAAGCTACGCTAAAAATCTAAATCACACACACACACACACACACACACAATAATAGTATGTTGCTAATTTCACAAAATCACATTTTAGTTACCTGAAATTGTCTTAAAAAGCAGCAAAAGCTGTACAAGTAAATAAGCAATAGTTAGCAATTCAATCCTGAACTATGGCTATTGGTGATGGATCCATGGTGGCACAAAGGGATACACTCACAACAATTTTTGCTCTGTTGGGCCTTAAACACAGAAACTTGCAAAATGCTGAAATGGTGCAAAGGAGACAAACTTAATACATTTGCATCAAGAGATAAATAACGTTCTTTCTAAATTCCATCATAAAATGTTAAATGCTTTTTGAGCCATGCTGTTTCTAAATAACATTCACGTTTCATTATGAGGACAAGAATATACTTGGTAAGGGGCATAATTCTTGTCCACAATGAAGCTGACAACAGTAAACCCAGAAAATGGACGTGCACGTCTATGTGACAATATTCAGTTAAACTGCATCAGCATGTATTGAATTGTTCTTGAGCGGTGTAATTAAAAGTAACCCTATCCAAAATGGAGTTGATGAGACAAAACCCATAAAACACACAACTACGTCCATGAGACAAAGTTCACGCCAAATTGCATAAGAACAATTTTAATGGATTTTCAGATCTGTCAGATACAAGTAACATCTGATGTGAAGATATGAATTTATTTGTCAAGGGCCATTGACTCCATTTAAAAAGGAGCTGACACAACAAAACCTGTAAAAATGTACATCTAGGTCTACGAGACAATGCACATGACAAATTGCATCAAAATATGTTGAATGGTTCCTGAGCTCTGCTGGTTACAAAGATCTGATGTAAGGGAGATTTAAAATTCAATAAAAGAAAAGAGCAACAACTCTCTAAAATCTGACCCCAAAAAAGAGAACTATTACATGAAGCTTACAGTATATACAAGTAATAGACAATTAACCTATCAATTAAAACTGACCCCAAAAAAAGAGAACCATTATATGAAGCATACAGTATATACAAGTAATAGACAGTTAACCTATCAAATGGCATCCACGTATGTGTAAGGGTTGCAGAACTCGGTATTTACAAGAAGTATAAACTGACAGATGTACTGAAGGAAAGAATGAAAATGTGATTACTGTACAACTCTTGGCATCTCGATGGGAAGCCCCTAATTGATGCATATCTGCAGGTAAGTGATTAAATATGACAATCATTACAAAAAAAACCCAGACCATATTTAATAGTATCATAAGGTCTTCAAATTGACACACCAGTGGGAGGAGCCAAAACATGTACCAAATACTATTTATTTGAATATATATCAAAAACTGGTCTATGATTATGTAAGTGAATTTGAAAACCTCCAGAAATGTTTGCTCAACATCTGCACAGCTTTCCAAATGTAAAACATGTAAATTTTCCAGCTTACTTCCAGCCTCTTGGTTTGCATGGAAAATGCTGCACTTGTCCATGAACACAGGAAAATGTCCAGCATGGACAAAACAGGCATATACAAGCCTGCTATTTCAGTGGAATTTTCCAGAGAGGGTGGAAAATCATCCAAAGAACAGAAGAAATAAAAAACTGGAATCTGCAAGGAAATTATGAAATTTGGGGAGTTAACTATCACAGGTCCTATTCTTATAACCAATTCTACAAACTAGCATTTACAAGCCAATGGCTTCTTGTAAGTGTGTTTGACACAGTAACAGTGTTAATTTTGTACTTGTTTTGCATGTCAGAAAGTCTGCAGGTGTAGTAAGCCTGTTACATTATAAACTGTTTAAATAAATGGAATGCTGATTCCATAGAATTCCACTGTAATTAAAGGATATATCTTTTGGCCATTAATACACAAAATTTTCCATCATCAGCATGCTACAGGCAAAAATTAGATTCATCACACATCTGACAAATCATAAATCAATTACAGTCTTCCTTAATGTATTCATAATTATGCAACTAACTGTTGGGCAAATCAATAGTAATGTGGGGAGATTAGTAAAGCTGGCAAACTGTAAATACCAATATTAACTTAAATTTTGATGCTGAAGGTACATGCATCTTCATAATTAAATACAACCCATAATAATACAACCTCAATTAGTGAGGGTAACTCAGTCAATACTTTCATATATACTTGCTTATGAGTCCAATTGCAAATTACAAAGACCCAGATCTACTGTTGCATAATGCACTGGTGGATCTGGGTCTGTGCAGCTTGTTAGGGGTAATCAGTAGAACAAACAAAATAACCCTGATTTGCAGGTGCATTATGACTTATACATGTATGTGAATATATATTATATTCTCTTCAGGCCCTCTCATATACGCCACAAGATTTCTAACTGTACACTATTTCAGAAAAAAGAAAATGATCACACATGCACGCTGAATGACACTTACATACATGCACACACATATAAATACATGTAAACACATCTGCAGACTAAAGCTTCGCATCTAATAAATCAATAACAAGATCATGTGCATTCAAATAATATCAAGATAAGATAAGACATGGTAAAATAATTACTCTTCAAACAAAGATCTCCTTGCTTACATTTGTTCTCACTGTATCTACATGAATTTCTTTGAGCACCTACCTTTGCCTGTGATAAATACACCCATCAAATTTCATGACTATAAATACAACCATGTCAAAGAAACTTAGCTAAATACATAGTCACTGTGACCTACCTTTGCTGTTTGTAAGAAGTACCCTCCAAGATGAATACACCCATGAAATTTCAAGACTGTCAATGCAACAATCAGATAACTGAGCTAAATGCAAACGCTTATAATCATTGCAGTGTGAAAAATGTGTCACTGTCACCTATCCATAATTTTGCCCTGATGAATACACCCATGAAATTTCATGACTATAAATACAACCATGTCAAAGAAACTTAGCTAAATACATAGTCACTGTGACCTACCTTTGCTGTTTGTAAGAAGTACCCTCCAAGATGAATACACCCATAAAATTTCAAGACTGTCAGTGCAACCATCAGATAACTGAGCTAAAAGCAATAGCTTCTAATCATTGGAGTTTGAAATATGTGTCACTGTCACCTGCCAATAATTTTATCCTGATAATACACCCATTAAGTTTCATAGCCATAACTATCTGTGTCACAGAAACTGTACTCAATGCAAAAATATGAAACCATTGAGTGTTAAAAGGTCATTGTCACCTGGGTAATGGGTAGTGCCCATCATCATGTTTAATTGCCTTACATATCTGTGGCAAGAAACTGCTACATGTGAACTACATAACCACTAAAGCAGTACCAACGTTGGTCACTAGAGGTGCCAGTATTACCTGTATACTAGTTTACCATGGTATTTTTTTTCCTGGAGTTATGTACAACTGTACTTTGATCACTGCCCTGCACTTCAGTAACTTCCATCAATAAGGAATGTATGGAGTAATCTTGTTGCGAATCTAATAATATCAGAATCATGTTTTCATTTATTATGACAAAATTAATGCAATTTTGTGCAAAACCACTGTATTTGTCCAAAATTAATTTAATTATATTTATGATGTTTTCTTTAATCAAATATTAGATATATACTGATTATGCCAACACAGCAGCCAAATCAGGTGTTTCAATGATTATTTGGGCCAAATTGAACTTTTGGAAAAATGTGGGATTTTAACAAATAAGATCATAATGTAATTTTTTTAGCTATTTACAAACATATGTTAATGTGTTAAGTAGATGAATTTCTTTGCAAGACCAAGAATGTACTAAGAGTTTCAGACAAAAGTTGTTGTCTGTTTGATTACCTAATTTCTCCCCATGGCATTAGTGGTTAGAGTGTCTGCCTTGGCTGCTGGGGGAGTTTGTTAAAGCTACATTACAAATCCAAATCACACACACCTAATTTCTCTAGTCCACTAAATATATTCTCATTTATTGTGTCAGTGTCTTTTATGTTTACTGACCCTCTCTCTGATAAATATCCTGCTTGGGTGTCAGCATCCCATTCAGTGTTTACCCCCATTATATCAATAGTGTAGCTAGAAAATTGTAGTTTTCAGTGACCACACTTCCTTAATTATCAACAAGCTCTGTCTATTGTTCACACAATGTCTTTTACTGAGTGTCAACTATAGTTTTAGCTTAATCATCCCATGTTAGTTAAGTTTTTAGTTGACAAGTTAAAAAAACAATTGGATCCCCAGGTTGCAAAGTAATCTAAGGTGCTTGCATTTATATATCATTGACATCTCACCTGTCTGCATGGGTTCAATTCTTGGGCTCAGCCAAAGTGGGTACGTGTGAGAGAGAGCTTGCCAGTAGCTTCCCATGGTCAGCGGTGTTTCCTGGGGTATTCCAGGGTTCCTCCTCCACCATATATACTGGCTGCTATGTATAGCCTATTGCATGCTTAAAAATGGCATCAAACCCATAACAACAACAACACACAACAATTACTATACAAACAGCAAATTCCTTGACTATATGGAATGGACCATTTAATATGGGGGGGGGTAATTATTGTTCAAGCTGAGGTATTTTAGTTTCTTTTACTTCAAGATAATTTATTTCTATAATATAATTGCATTATACCATTGCAGATATTGCAGTATGTTCAGAAATACCAAGGTATACCGCAGTTTTTTTGGTGGAACCCAACTTTACTGGTCACCGAGACCAACTTTTGCTGGTAATGAGTAGTACTCCCCATGATTAAAAAAACCGTCGCATTGCATTTTACAAGCTAAATGCAGTAAAGTAGATAATGAAACCTATGTCAACAACTATGTCGGAAAAGCAATCCGGACATATTGCCTAGACAATAATATCATAATTTAATGCATTTAAAGCATAATCTTTACACACACACACAAACACACAAACACACACACACACACACACACAATTCCACACAGTTCTGATATGCCATGTACTTCATGCTAAACTGGGGGCTAATTCGTTACCTATTCACTAGCACTGTGTCAAATTCGAGTTCAAGTGTTATGGACAGGTTAGGGCAACATCCCAGGCCCTATTTCCAACATTCTACAGATGAAAGCACTGGCAGTATTCAAACAATTTGTTGAAACTCTCAGCAGTGGCTTTTTATTCAAGTGCTTATTGATTCCTCTCAGGGATATTCTTGTCATTATCATAACCAAGTTCAAGAAACTGGTTGTGAATGAAGCTTTTATACTTGGGTCAAACTGATATATACTGTTAATGTAGTGTACCTAATATATTCACCAAAGCTGTAATAAAACTGAATGTACAAAAACTAATGAGATGAATCAACTTGTTTGCCTGTGGCACCATCCAAAAAATCCAGGATTAAAATACCACCGGAGATTTCTCTAATGTTACATATGGTATTTTTACCTGTGGCGGTAATGTGTGAATGAACTCAAAACTTGCCCCAAACAAACAGCACCTGAATGTTTATTTCAATGGCACCATAATACAGTGTTATTAGCATTATTATTGTTTTAAACTCCAGTATAGCACTACAATATTCATCATATTTCACCATCGATCATTTCCTATTTAGTAATTATAATGCTGGTCCAGCTGCCTCCTGACTTTAAAATCAAGTGAATGGCCAAAGATTCTGGAACTTTTATTGTTTTTTCAATGTCCCGCAGGTAAATAATTAGGATGCATCTTTAATGGTTTTAAAAACATCACTGAAGCATGCAGCAAACAATGTTTAGGATGTGTCTCTAATGGTTTTAAAAGCTTCAGTGATGCAAAGTTAAATCTGATTTGCCAGTAAAGGTACAACAACAAAGCTGTTTAAAATTGCTCTGATTGTTATCCAACTTATGAGCATATACATTGTTTCTTCTAGCTAAAAGCTTTTACACTAAATATTGGTTGATTTTTAACGGCATCCTTAATACTTTATTAGCAATATGATGCTGAAGATATGGGCGCCAAGTGCCTTGTATTCCAGAGGATACACCGAGGCAGCAGACTCGTCTAGCCCGGGTGGGTATCAAACCTATTACCCTTCCGAGTACAAGTCCAGCGCACTAATAACTGAGCAACCGTGGCTCCCTACTTATGCTAAGGAAAGTTTCCAATTAATTCTGTCCAGATAGGCAGACAATAAACATCCATGTACAAAATGAAAATCTAGACAGTAAAGTATCTGTACTATCAACCATAAACACTTTATCCTACCAATAAATTTGAGACTTTAACCTGCAGATAATTTTGAGACAGCAGCAATATTATTATGTATATCTCCCACTAATGTCTACACTTTTTCAATTTGGAAATTTTCCCTCTGTGGCCCTTCAGCTTGTTAGCCAAAATTTTCTTGCGACATTTAACTGTGAATTTCTGTGTGCCTCACCAGAAATACAGATTTCTGATGATTATGATAGCTCACCATATTCCTGCCAAAATAGTTAAGAATTTGCAATATTTACAATGTAGCAAGTAACATCACTTTACATCTAGCATGAATACACAGCTCTCCCTCACTATAAGGCCCTTCATTGTAATACAGTTCCTGCTGTAAGGTATGATCACTAATGCCACTGCATTAAGTGACTATATATGTATATAGTCCCACTATAAGACAGTATAATCAATGGTTCCCATGGACATCATTATAATGAGGGTTGTATCATGTATAACCTATGATTCCCATGGACAGCATTATAATGAGGGTATACTGTATCGTGTACTTTCACTACACAGCAGTCTCACTATAAGGCAGTATAACCTACAATTCCCATGGACAGCATTATAATGAGGGTATACTGTATCATGTACTTTCATTATAAGGCAGTCTCACTGTAAGGCAATATAACCTATAATGAGAGAGTAATGAACTATTTTATATTCTGTTTCTTCACTCAATATTTGTGCAGTTATAACTTATGCAAGTTTTCTGATTTTCAGTGTGTGCTGTTGTAAGGCACAAGGGTTAATATTACCATCTCAATTAAAACTGGTTTATTAATCAATATGGAAAAAAAATACCCTATGCTGATTACTGAAAATTGAAGTCTAAAGACATTTATAATAGTCACAACCATTCATGCCTCCCATAATTAATCATCATCACCCTATTACCAAAGCAAGATAATGTCAATACTCACCTGTGAACAATTCTTCAAATAGAAAATAATGAATTCCCCCCTCATCAATTGAACCTCTATTTATCTCTGCAAATTGGAGAGTGCCAACGTTCAGAGAAAGCACTTAATGCAAATATTGATCTGTTAACAGAGGAATTCTGTTCTTATTTTCTGCACAGTCACTACAGACATCCATATTGCCATAAACTTCCATATGGGAACTGCAGTAAAGGTGGCATGAAATAAAACCAACCAGTGGACAATTAAAGAACAAAAGTAACTGCTACAAATAACAATCCACAGACACTTACCCAAACCTGATTGGACTGAAAATCTTGGCCTGATTCTGAAGGTGGCTACAATGAAGAGGTCTGATAAACATTAGAAAAGTCGGTGCTGATTACCCATTAAGCACACTAAGCACATGCTTAGGGAACCATCCCAACAAGGGGCACAAAAAAAAAAAAAGATTCAAATTAATTGCCGATGATAAAACAAGATGAATTATAAATGACCATTTCAATCTGCATGTGTGAGTATTTTGATTTGGAATGATGGCAACGCTGGTATTTTCCCACCTTTTTAGCTTCTTATAGGTTTCTTTGTTTTTAGTTTCACATTGTGTAGGGGGAGGGGGCACCATAATATTTTCAGTGCTTAGAGCCCTGGAAGACTTTAATCCAGCACTAAGAACAGTCCTGGCATGTTAGTGGAAGTGGCTATAAATGAGCTAACAGACAAATAGTCTTGAACTGTCAGTTTCTAAGCATCAGCAAAAATGCATTACATACTTCAGGGAGAAATGTTGCTTCATAGCTTAATCCAATACATGCAAGATACTACTGACATAGACATGGAATTTGTTCCCCACCCTCACATACAGAAATTTATATTATAACAACAGTTAAATTATTACAAATGGTATGAGTGGGTACAATGTCCAGCAAATGCTCATAAAAATAACTTTTCTGAATTATATATTATTTTCTTTTTAAATTAGGACTTGGTCAAACAAAATAAATTAGATCAGGTTCTATTTATAGCTGCATTGCTGCAGGGGAATAACTTCGGCGGATGGTACATGCAACATATAAATATTGCCCATTAGTTATGAGTGCCAATGTCACATACCAATTTATGTGAGTATTTAATAATGTATTTTTTTTAAATCTACAGTTGTGTCATTTCCTGCAAAATTTACCAAAACTAATTAACATACTTGCTGAAATATTGTGCTTAATAGAATTGTTTATAATATATAGATGTCACATTAAAGCTGCATGGAGCATAAGAATTCTTTATTGTTAATACATGGTAAACAACTATGAATGGTATTTAATGGCACAGCAACACAAAAAGGTTATTTACTGCCATGGCCACTGGAGTAAAGTACCTTGTCCAAGAACACACAGCAGCAGAACTGGGATGATCTGATGGCAGGACTGAACCCACACCATTTCAGTTGAGAGCTGGGCACACTAACCACTGACCCCATTAGTCCTCTCTTATAAGACTGAGGCAAATGCATCATGCCTAACCTGCAAGGAGGTGGGGGTGGTGGGGGTTAAACAACCGTGGATCAAGAATAAATACAAGAAGGAATCACTGTTAATATTGAGAAATCACAACGCATTAAAAATAAATACTAGCAACTTTCTTGTAAGTTAATTATAAATCCACAGATTTATTAGCTACCAGTGGTCAGGTTAATAAGGTATTTCTATTTTAAGCTCTTTCTAAAGCAACAGGTGATATTTATTTGGAAATTTATTCAGCAAATTCAATATGTAAACCATAGATGTGACTTATGAATAGGGTTTATCTGTGTATAGAATTAAAAACCATGCAAACACAAGCAGTGAATGTAAATGGCACCATTACTAAATACTGCCATAGTTAAATACAATATAAATGTAATATATCCCTGATCTTGAAACCTGTCTGGACTTTTGAGTCCTGACTCCCATACATGCACAGAAAGTGGCTGTTGTTCTGGGTTTAATGCCATTTCTCTGTGCAAGATAAGCTATACATGGCAGCCAGTAAAACTGGTGGAGGAAGAACCAGGGAAAACCCAGACAAGAACCACCTGCCCACGGGAAGATACTGGCAAACTTTCCCTCACACCCACATCGGCCGAACCAGAGACTAAAACCCAAATCAACAGAGGTGAGATGGCACTGATCGGTAAAGGCGAGCACTTTTGACTACTCTGCCACCTGGGACCCCCTGCAATGATGTAAACTCTTGAACATGTAGATGGAATTAAATTTGTCAGAATGTAGAGAATTAGAAATTGCGAATATTTTCTTGCATTGAGTGAATAACATTGAGTGAAAAATTCGTTATTTTATGCATGTCAAAGCCACAAGTGAAAATACTGGAATGTTTCATCCACAAGATGACATATATCTGTTCTTCACTCAAATAAAGCAAATTTTCTTTTTTAGTTTATGCTTAAACATACTGGCTAGCAATATGTATGAAAGACTGAAATAGCAGATTTATTACTGTATATTATTTGATGATGTCATCTGTTTACTTGTTATGTTCTGCTGTGTTTTGCATACATTTTACACAAAAAATTTTCTATCTTAACTCAAGATCTAAAAGCACATAGACAAATAAACTTAAGAAGAAAGAAAATATATCTGAACCTGGTACTCTGTATGGGTGCAAATTTCTGTCGATCTATAAAAGCACATTAATTTGGGCAGGTGAACGATTAATTGATTTATGGGGACCGGCGTGTGTTTAAATCACCATACTGCAAAGATTTGTAATGGCTGTGTCAGGAGAGAAATGATTCTTAATTAAACATTCGTTTATTTAACCGTCAGACAGACTGATCTTGTATCGGAATTGTCAGATTTGAGATTTTCCAGAATTAGTTATTTGGGAATCTAGAGGTCACGCAGACTAAAAATTTGGTGCCTAGTAGAAAAGGCGGGAAAGATATTTAATTTGGATTGGTTATGCTTGATAAGGGGTGTGATTCCCACACGAAATCATTGGTTTTAATATGTCCCATCACAAAAGTTTAGTCAGTCTACACTTTTCTGCAAGAGAAAACAAAGGCAGAAGACTCCGAGTTTGAATTTAGAAGAAATTCACTCGTAAATAATTATCCAAGGGATCGGATGTCTGGAAAGTCAACAGACACAATTTTGGTGGTAGAAGCGAGCGAAGCTTGAAAACACAAGGTGAAATAGCTCTACGGGACAGATCCACGTATCGATCAATCAAAGTATCTACGTATCACGTACTTACATATCCACCTACCCACACAAAGTTCAAGGGCCGAAAGAGGCGAGACAATATAGAGTTTGGAGAAGGGAAAAGTGGAAAGGACCAAGACGAACAGTCCCAGAACAGTTGGAGAACAGTCACAGTGAATTTAGAATGAACCAGAAATAATCAGGTTATGAAGTTGTACCAGGGCAATGACTTCGATTGTTCACTCGATTCTATGATGAACTAATTCTATCGTTTAAAACAGATCAGCTATAAGTATATTTGTGTTTTGAAATTCGGTGAATGACTTATTTCAAAAAGAAGTGTATCTTCCTATTGTAATGCATTATCACGGCTATTTCTGTAATTGATTAAATTGTTATTTTTTTCATGTACGAGGGGGGGGGGCTCATGTCATTCTGTTTTATATATCTGCTCAGATCTCTATCTATCCCACCTATAAGTTTCACACTTTATATTGATATTTACTCGATCCTGGCAATAACACCGAAGGCGATCACCCTCTAGATAACGATAACCAAAATTCCACTACAACCCACCCCCAACAAAGTGGGGGAATACGTAGCATACTCCTGTATGACATATGGTCATGCTTACCATAAAACCACACGAGTGATAAAATTGCAAAGGTGGAAGGTTTTATTTACTGGATGGTGGTAGCAGTAGTTGTGTTATAACAAAAGAAATGAGAGTCAGCTTTACTGGTGTGACAGGTATTGTTAGATATCTTCATCTATACTTACCAGTGAACTGAAGCTATCTCTGAAAAAACATGTTCATCTTTGAGAAGAAATCTATGCATGTACAGTCTTCTGTCAAATGCTAGTGTTTGCTGAAAAGAGGCTGTGAAAAGCATTTCAGACTTTAACTGCTCATAAATATTACTTATTATATATGTTCATGTGCTACTAGGATAACAAAGACAGTTTTGACATAAAATATGTGTATGTGATTGTGTATAATTTGATTACTTCTAATTAACATATGTGCATCTCGCATAACATTTATGGAACAGAACTTGCAGTCATAGTAACGTGATTCCTGTCTATTATCTATAAACGTTACACAATGTAATATTGCTTTGCTCTTCTTAAAATCAGATTGTGAAATAATTTACAATGATAGTGTACTACTGTCAGAAGACTATAGCAACAGTAGAATCAGACCAACAAGGACCAACAAGTTTCCTTTGACATCAAGTAAGTGTTCAGAAGTCACCCTAAGCAGTTAGCATGCGACAGGGCATACATAAATGCCAAGAGGTGAATAAAGAATCAGTATGATATATTGCAAATCAAAATAATGTAACAAAATATTAATATAGGACTATATCAATATTCAAAAGTACAATCATGTACTAATACATTTCAGATACACATATATTTGTTTTTTGATTACATCAGATTTACCATTGGTGGTCAAATGTTTCAAGAAAGTTGGCAAATTAAGGGGCAATGAAGAAGATGAATACAAAGTATTATCAACAGATGTGGTACAGCTACTTCCAGCACCAAACCTGTCAATTACTGGCTCCCAAATATTTTATAAATTTTAAATACAGAAATAAAATTCTGTTTGTCTGGCCTTGTTATATGAGTTACATTTTTAACCTAATAAAGTTTTAATACCAATTTAATGGAACATGAAACAATTTTGTATCTTTTGTTGTTTTGTGCTAATTTCAAATAGTGACAAACAGCTTAAAAAACACACTAAGAAATTGTTGCACATGAGAACATTTGTAAATTCCAAATGTAATGTTTGAAGTTATTACCTGATGGATTATGAGTATATGAAAAATGGACACATTTTATATACATCTTAACCACACAGATGCTGCTGCTGATGCTGCTTTTATTCATTATGTAGTTGCAATAGATTTATGTTAATTATTATCCAGATAAATAAAAACTCATCATCCTGTTATGTGAGTTGCAAGTAAATGACTGCAATGATCTGACAAGCAATATTTTGAAAGGAAAACTGACGGTTATCTTCCAACTGTTATTTTATTGAAGACAGGAACTAGATCATTGATGATCATTGATCCATAACTAATTTGATGTGAAAATGAAATATTTCAAATTTTGGGGTATTTGTCCCATAGGATTGGCTGAAGAGCATATTTTATGACCTATACGAATTACATGTATATCCATTTTTATTTGGGTCTGGTAGGAGTGAAACGATACATCTCTGCTGTGTATGATGTAAATCATGATACACAGTCTACGATACATTATCAATTCACATGCATGTAACAACTTGATATTCTTCTCATCTTTAGAAAGTCTCTATGGTGTTGACATACTGGTTGTATTTAAAAAAGCAGATTATATTTATAGCATGCAGATTACAGACAGACACAGACTTCTCATATGTTCATATGCCATTTTCAACCTTGTGCAGATAATAAAAATACTTCCATACAGACTACCTGTTAGGTGTCAGTGAATTTTATTCAACCTTTTAGCCCATTTCAGGCTGCTCCATTTGATCAGACGTAGGGCTCATCTTGGTCACAATGCCCTTTGTTTAGCACCATATGAATGTTTTTAAAACATTTTATTATCAATTTCATGTCGTCATGTCATCACTAGAATTTTGAAGATTATTAAAGTAATATTTTCCAAACAGAAGAAATAGTGCAAATGCTTCATGCAAGGAAAGCATCTAAAACAAGTCCAAGCATGGTAGTGGAGATGACTGACAATCAAATCCTTCACATTGTGCTTCCTCTAGATCAGTGGTGGGCAACTTCTCTAGTCGGCGGGCCGGATATGGGAAAATGAAGTTCTTGGTGGGCCGGATTACTAAAAGAATAACTAACAGTCACTGTTACTGCGACGCAGTAAGAAAGTAGTAGGAGATTGCGGCCGGATGTGACCGCGGGCCAGTCAAAATCCCGTCGTGGGCCGGGTCAGGCCCGCGGGCCGTATGTTGCCCGTCCCTGCTCTAGATGCAAAACAATTGCCATGATCATATGTTCAATATTGAAAATATATATGTAAAGGCAGGAGAATTTTTGGTTCATGGGTCGCAAAAAGTAGCTATACAGATTTTTTTTAAAATTTTCTCCATCTCACAAGCTTCTCACAGATCAGTGTACATTTTTAACCTGGTGATGATGTCATTTGTGATGGATTGAGGTAAGCAGGATATAGTAACATTGTGTAGAATATGTGTGTATGTGATTTGGATTTTTAACGTAGCTTTAACAATTTTTCAGCCATATCGCTACAATGTCTGCAGTGTGGCAGTTTATAGTGATTGTCTAGCACTGGGGCATCATGCTGCAGACATGTAGCATCATGTCCAACCCAGTCACATTATCCTGACACCAGGCCGACCATTCCTAACACTAACCTCTTAATGCTGAGCGCCAAGCGAGGCAGCTGTTAGTACCATTTTTTAAAGTCTTTGGTATAACTCTGCCAGGGATCAAACCCACGACCTCCCGCATCCAAGTGTAGAATATAAATTTGTGAAAAAACAACGTATACATATAATTACGATTTTGTTGTACAGTACACATGAAGCAATCTTAATAGTAACAATCTTAATAATAATAATACATGTAATAATAATAATAATAATAATAATAATAAATGTAATAATAATAATAATATCTAGTGCATGGTATTTGTTCAAAAACCAATATTAAAAGCTGAAACTGTGCACGGCGGTGACCTATGTGCAACAGTCAGTTTGCCTTTACCAATGAGTGGCCATCAGTGGCAGGTTTCGCAATGTTTAATTTAGATATACTAAAACTATTGTATTTTATGAGGCTTTTCTATTTAAGCAATTTATCAGAGTCAGTCCTTTGGATTTTTATGTGGTCAGTTAAGGCTTGACTAAAAGTTTCTCTTGAAATTAACAATGACTTCTTTCTTCTTTTTGTTTTCTAATCATACCAAAGCACAAAAGCATATTATCTTGGAAATCATTTGGGAAGTTGGAGCCTATGCACGCCTGCAAGGAAAACCATTTGACATCATGGCTGCAGTTTATGCTTTACAAAGACCTAGACTCTTCAAGGGTGAGTTGAATATATACTGTCCATGGGAAAAAGAATGTTGTGAAATTGCTAATGCCCTGTCAAAGGAACTCACTTTGTCCATCAGTGAAGGCATTTGCAGGGATCGACTTAACACAAAATTTTCCATAGGCCAGCAGGGCCAGCTCACATAGAAATCACCTTGCCCTGCTGAAGATCACCTGGTCCTTTCAATCAAATAAAAATAATGCCTTCAGAAAATTAAATTGGCCCTGCAAGCCTGCAGCTAAATTGACCCATGCATCTGCACGGATACCTTTTTCTGATGCAGCATCAGATACTATTCACAACTTCATTTTAAACGAACCACATCTACAATAAAACTGCAAAACAAATTTCAACTAAGCACTGTCCAACATGGGGCTTGAGTGAAACTGCCGTCTTGTTTCCTTCAGAGTCCAGTGCCCCTCCTTCGTCAACCTTTCCTCAACATAATGAGCAATAAACCATCACCCTAGACTTGGTAATACTGTTTAAAAAATTTGACAAATACAGCCTTTTGATTAGTCATACTAATTTTTACTAAGATCTGGATTGGAGTAAATTTGTATGACAAAAGTACAGGGTTCAACAATTGAAACAATGCATCATGTGAAATCTGAAAGAGCTGTTCTGACTGGGCAAGTGATTTTCAGATTTTTAACAAAGAAAATGATGAGAATAAATGTTCATAGAAATTGTACATGCAACTTGGATGATGTGAATAATTAAATTTAGATCCCACACAATTGTCTTTTTATTGAAAAACATTTGCTGGAATACTTCTTTACTCTAAACAAAGGCCAACTCTAAATGTAATTAACACAGCCATAAGTCAGACATCTTCATTCACTCCATTTTGATAGATGCTTGCATAACAGAAGTGTTATAAAATATTAACATCAGTCATATTATTAAATTAAACTTTTAAACAGCTCTTTCAATTAGGATCTGTTGGAGACTGACCATTTAATTAGCAGGGGGGGAGGGGGCAGGTTGAGCTTTGTTTCTGAGAAAAAAATATCCTTGCCAATGTTAGACAATGCCCTTGAAACTGATATAAGGTAAAACTTGACTAAAGTCAATTTTGTGTAAATTATAGGCCAGTGAGTTTGGTGGGAGGGTGTTGGACTCAACATACTCCATCTACACACAACACTGTATGAATCTGTGACTACTAGTGCAATGAAAAAGATCTAGAAGTAAAACTTAACCAAGATGCTGTGACAGACAAAGGTATCACTATATATGGAAAAATGAGTCATTTGGTAAATATACAAAATACTTGAATTGGTTTAACATTTCAGCTACCAGCATCATTTATAACTGGCAAATGAATTTCTAGTTTAAGCCACTATTTCTTTCTATTTACAATCCTGGACCCTTATTAAACACCAAGTTTTAACCTGGCCCAAATATAACCAAGACAAGTCTGAGAGATCTGATTGGTTAATTTTAAATCAGACTTTAATTTCAGCCACTCAGATCACTGGATTCAGGACTTAATTTAAGTCCAGACTTGAATTCAGCTGGTAAAATCATTAAGACCAGGTCAAACTAAAAAACAACAGATTAGTTTCTATTTATAGCTGCATTTCTGCAGGGGAGCTGGATACTGACATTCCCCAAAGTACATTATCTCCAACACAGAACATCTGTTATAAGATAAGGATTCTGCCTGAAAGACATGCTTCTCCTTACTATATTCACATGTACACTACTGGGTCAAAGTGGAGCTTGACTTTTTTATACTGATTATTTTTTCTTTTGCTTCCTTGAAATGTTTTATGACACCCATGTGATATAAAATATTAAAACCTAAAAACAAAGCATACATTCAAAATCCTTCAAGCCACTGGCAAAAAGTCTTTATGCTGTCTTCACCGGTGTCTACCTCTGACAAGATTTTGTCAATTTTCATAAACATGCACGAGCAAAAATATGTCACAAACAAGCCAATGAAACAAGCTTGTATACATCAACAGAAGCGACCTCTTATTGATCAATACTTTACTGTATTTGGCAGAGAAAATATGATTCGCTCACTCAATCAGCAAGAAGGATCGTGTTGGGTCAACCTTCCAGAAATAATTTAATTTGGCATGCAATGATTGGTGATATGGTTTATGCCAATTCATGGCTCATGACAATGGTGATTCAAATGTACAAGTTTCTTGATTCAGTATGTATGATGATGAACTCCATACCATTATAATTTCGCATTCCCACATTTTTATCTTTACAATCAGACCCGTACTGCATGTTTGTAAAGTGATGTTGAGAAGAATATTTCAAAATATTATATTTTGATTCTGAGACCAAGCGGTCTAGAGTGCTTGCTTCTGAAGATCACTTACACATCTCACCTCCATACACACGAGTTAGGTTCTGTTCAACCAATAGGGATATGTAAATAAAAAGGCTTGCAATTAGCTTTCTGTAGGGTCAGCGGTTCTTCCCAGGGTCTTCCTGGGTTCTTACTCCACCAAATACACTGGATGTCAAGTATAGCCTATCATGTGCTGAAAAACAGTAGTAAACCCCACAAACCAAACAAACATTATGAATGTGATCTTGTGTTAGATAAGTAGCCCTCTTAGTTCTGTCTCAGACTTTTAACAAAATTCCTCAATTTTTCATTTTATGCAGTTATTCTGTAATACAGTTTTGTATCTTGCAGTAGAAAAAAATATGAAGCGAAGTTATCCACTACATCAGAAAACTAACCAAAGGATGCTGGTACATTGCAAGGGCCATTTCTGAAAATCAATGACGGCCAAATGCTGTTTGTAAAATTCAATCCAAGGACAGGGGAAAACATTAGTGTTTAATGCATAATTTTTTCAATGTATACATCTAGTGTCTGCACATTGTTTTAGTAAACACCATAAAATATTTTCTTTTAAGTAAAAATCTTTGTTTAAATCAGTTGTAGCTGTT
Organism: Megalonaias nervosa; assembly: GCA_016617855.1. Taxonomy (NCBI): domain Eukaryota; kingdom Metazoa; phylum Mollusca; class Bivalvia; order Unionida; family Unionidae; genus Megalonaias; species Megalonaias nervosa. Next base: position 16,424 of record JAECUM010017512.1, on the reverse strand, counting down.
ATAATTCATCATTAGTAACATCTGACCTAATACATGCCATGCTTCATATGCCTACATTCTGATAATGAATGAAAATGCATGTAACCAAAATTACTCCTGAACCACCAAAGAAACAAATTAAACCAAAAATATGAGAGAAAGCAGAATGAAAAAAACAAATGAGTACGGAAAAATCATTGTAGTATTACTACCTTGTAATAAAAAAACTTTTTTAATTACTGAAAATTACTGGAGTAAAATGACAGATGTAACTTAAATAAGTGAGTTGAAAACTTAGTATACCTCCTCTCACAATTTTGTTTTTCTTTGTAAAGAGCTGCAGAAATATGATATCAGGAAATCTTCTGTGAAGTCCACTAAGAAAGAAGCAATGGTTATCAGAGGGAGATTTTGAATTTGAATTTATTTAGTGAAAGGTAACAATTAAAAAGTTTATCTGCTTGCTCTACCTGTTAATTCCACACAGCCTACACATTACAACAGCTACATTACATGTCCATTGAGGTCATATTCAGTTCCTCAGATCTGATCTCATGTCCATCTGAGTTAATATTCAGTTCCTCAGATCTGATCTTATGTTTATTTGAGTTCATATTCAGTTCATCAGATCTGATTACATGTCCATTTGAGTTCATATACAGTTCCTCAGCTCTGATATCATGTCCATTTTAGCTGATATTCAGTTCCTCAGATCTGATCTCGTGTCCATTTGAGTTCATATTCAGTTCCTCAGATCTGATTACATGTCTGTCTGAGTTCATAATTCAGTTCCTCAGATCTGATCTCATGTCCGTTTGGGTTCATATTCAGTTCCTCAGATCTGATCTCATGTCCGTTTGAATTCATATTCATATTCAGTTCCTCAGATCTGATCTCATGTCCGTTTGAATTCATATTCAGTTCCTCAGATCTGAACCTGCTAACTCAGTTGGTAGAGCATCGGACACAAAAAAAAGATGGCCAATGCTTGAAAATTTCACTGACCCTGGATAATACAAACCATACAGGGAGCAAAAAGCACACACATTATCCGATTTAATCTGCCTCATGAGTTAAGCTCACTTGTAAGGTTAAAATGGTTAATGTTTGTACCCTTTCTATGTCTAAAACAAAGAATATTTATTTCATGTTGAGCAGGTGTGCCACGGAAAACTCTGAAGCGGGTTTATTTTCTGCTTTGTCATTATTGAGCATTATTGGATTTCAAGGTTCAGGTAGTCAAATGTACTGTGAAATATCAGTGCAAAGATTGAATTTCCACTGAAATGGAAAATTTCACAAAGTATATGTACCCTAATTCAAGTCACTAGTACTTTTCATATGATGCAACTTATGTAAGGCCATTTCCTGGCAACTGTCAAACCATGGCTGACATAAAATACACAGTAACTAATCATTTCTTTTATTTAGCATGACTTGAGAATATATCTAAATACTTTCAATATTTGTCATACACTGACATATATATGCATACTATGCTAAAATACATTATGGTGTTACTTGATTTTAAACTGGTTATTGGTGTGCATCAAATATGCACATACAGCATCAGGTTTGAATCGGCAAAGCCCATCAAATGATCTGAGTTTTCTCAAAATTCCTAAATACACAAGTGCACCTTACTGTACTGAGGTGGACTTGGATATTATTAAATTTAATTTAATTTTTAATATTAAGTTGGTGGATGTGGATATGTCAAACTGGATTACAAAAAGAGGTACTTAAGTGCTGTACTTGGACACATCTTGATGGTGAACCATTTCAGGAGGCTATCGTTTGAGTAATGCATATATTATTTACTTTGCTGTCTTATGCATCTAGGACAAATCTGCAGAACAAGGTCAATGCAAATTGCTGAAAATTTTATTTTTCTTTGAAAGTTTTAAAGTAAATTGAAGCAGTATAACCTGACTTGAAAGACCACTGTTATGTGAGACCACCTGCCTTGAAAGACCATATTCTCAATGCATAGATTTATTGATTTTGTAGTGGTATGACCTGTTATGAGAGACCACCTGTCTTGAGAGATCATAATTCTTTGGCAGAAGGGGTGCTCTTTCAAGAAAGGTTCTACTGTAGTTGTGTGAGGCCTGCGGCGGAAAGGTTAGTGCTATAAAAAGTCGCCTCTATTACTGTGAATATAATCATATAAAGAATCATGATACAATACGAATACGTAAGACTGAAATTCCCAACTGCAATTTAGACATGGTCTCACACATGACATGAGAGAATATAATCCATACAGGTATGCAAATGAATAGATATGTAACCATTTTGTTCTACATCAGTATGTGATTGACACCCTTTTAGCTAAATGAAATACATGTAGCTGTGATATCAAATCTGCACGCTTGCTAACACCATTATCGCATGCTACATTCCTTTATCACCCAAGCTTGCCTGTAAGGAGGTTTCCTCATTTCTCATGAAAATGCATAAGATAATGAGATAAGTTGCCAACTAGAGATGTTGAGCCCATCTATAAGTTTCCATGCACAAATTCTTGGCACACCAAGAGCCATTCTTGGTACAGGGAACTAGGTTTTTTGAAATATATCTGCAAGGTATGTTGGTCAAAGTTTAAAACAAGAAAACGTTTTCTCAAATGTGACAACATTTTCAGGTAAAACAGTCTATCAAGAGGTCCCATGATGTTCTTCGTGGCACTATCACTGGAGTAAGATACCATTGAAATTGTATTGATGACAGAACATTGCCTGTACCAAACTGAGAAAAAGAATTTGATCACATGAAAGACAAGTTGGCTGCCAACAGATTCATCCATACTAAAATTTCCCATATGCAAATTCCTCTCACACTCAAAGCTACTTCCTGTAAGAGGTGACAATTACATTCAACTTTCACATATATATTCTATGCAACTTATATACACAAGACAAGATGACCTATGTCTCATGTAAGAAAACAAATTTACAAAAATAAGGCAACATTAGCAGGTGTTTGGAGACATAATCTATAAAGAAGTCACATACCAAACCATTTGGCACAGTCAGATCTACTTCCATTTCTGGTGGGTGAAAATATACTTTAACTGTTTTGATTAGAAACTCTCGAAAGGATAATATTTGAGAATTCCAATGATGAACAAGAAGATAATGAATCTAATGAATGACTAAAATAAGACGCAGAGCATATAGATGTACCTTTCTTATAATATGTACAAGGAATGTAAGTTCTGAAAGCAAAACAATTCACTCTCAAAACGTGTGGTTACTGAGATCTGTATAACATAACAGCATGCCTTGAATGTTAACACATTTATTTATAGGGGCAAGGCACTTTACTCCAACTGCCTCAACTCTAAATAGCCTACTTGTGTTGCTGTGCTATAAAACACCAAACAAACCACTATACATTAACTTGCAAAAACTTAACCAGATATTATGCATGTTTATAGTTTAAATTATTCAAGATCTTATGCACTTGTTTTTATATGCATCTGCTAATTTATGTTGATATTGGAATGCATATTAATAAATTTTACAGTTCTGTCATTCACAGCATTATCATAGTACTACCATAAATCCTTGTACTCAATACCACAGATACATTATATCCAAGGTACGATAACTAATCCTAGTACCTCAGTACCTTAGATATATTATACACATGAGGATTAATCATTGTACCTCAGTATCTCGTACATATTATCCAACGTATGAGGTCAATCGGAGTAAAATCAGATCTCCAAAGTTCTACGTGTAGATCTGACAGACACCAATCAAAGACTACGTGTAGATCTGACAGACACCAATCAAAGACTACGTGTAGATCTGACAGACACCAATCAAAGAATATGTGTAGATCTGACAGACACCAATCAAAGACTGTGTAGATCTGACAGACACCAATCAAAGACTACGTGTATATCTGACAGACACCAATCAAAGACTACGTGTAGATCTGACAGACACCAAAGACTATGTGTAGATCTGACAAACACCAATCAAAGTTCTACGTGTAGATCTGACAGACACCAATCAAAGACTACGTGTAGATCTGACAGACACCAATCAAAAATCATGTTCTGTTGACCTTTTGAGTTCACCAATCAAACCACAACTTTCAAATTTCTGAACATGACACATGTCATTTGGAACAAATAATTACTAATGACAATTCACCCTAACAGGAACATGCAATGCTTTATCTGATAGGATACTAAAAATAAATGGACTGGAAATTCCCAAGGTCAACAGAACATGACCTCTTACTGGTGTCTGTTCTGTCAGCTTTGCACGAAGAACTTTGGAAATATGATTTTAATCAAATTGGGTATGAGGGTTAATCCTTGAACCTCAGTACCTCAGATGCATAATTCTGTGTATGAGGATTAATCATTGTACACCCATATCTCAGAAATATTATCCAAGTCACAAGGATTAATTATTGTACCTCAGTATCTCTGAAACATTATCCAAGGCACATGAATTAACTGTTGTACCTCTGTTATCTCAGAAACATTATCCCATTACCCAAGACCCAAGGATTAATCATTGTACCTCTGAATCTCAAAAACATTATCCAAGGCACAAGGATTAATCATTGTAACTCAGACACATTATCCAATTTATAAGAATTAATCCTTGTACCTCCGATATGTTATCCTAGGTATGCATGTTAATCATTGTACTTCTGTGCATCAGATACCATTAACCAAAGTTTGAGGATTAATCCTATGGTGTAACAAGAATGTATTATGACTATCATTGATATTTACCAACATAATAATTAACGATGCTGTATTAGTAATAATAAAGAAAGATGTCAATTAGGAAAATACAGAATGTGAACAAGATCAATAGATAAATCATCTTGCCTGACATTTAATTAGTGCACCTAATCAGAACATGTGGACTCATCAGAAAAGCAAATTTCAAATTTTAGAATTTGTTTTTCATTACACATGTACATGTGTTTATCCTTGCAATAAAGTATACAGAGGTCTGTGATTTCCACCTATTCTCCTCTTATCACAGATGCAGTAATTATTATCTTGATTCTACGGTATTAATGTTGATGATGCTGCCATCACTGCCAGGAAATGCCTATGTCTTGTTATTTATTAATGATGATAAAACAAAAACGATGCTATGGTCTTTTTACTATCATCTCATTATATACAGTGGTGTAGCTAGCTATTCATACACAGAGATGTGTGCATGATGTAAAAAATCAAGATTGAGTTTCAAGGTGTATAAGGAATAACACACACACACACACGTGTGCACACACACACACACATACTGTTTTCTGCCCTCTCTGAATGTGTACATAATAAAATTGCCTGTTAACACCCATGATGTAGCATACAACACTGTTATGATGGAATGTGCTAAATTGGAAGAAAACACAATTTTGTGAAAAACTACAAACAAGACTGGGAAGGAAAATTTTCTCCTTGGATTATCATTCCATTTCATTCTATTTCCCAAGGCAAAACAAAAAAAAGATTTGTGTTTGCAGTAACCACATTTTAATGATGCCAATCCTATAACTTAATGTACAAACAATTAAAAAAATCTGTACTGACAGTGCCCAACTTTTCACCTCTAAACCAATAACTTGCATGAATGTAAATGTTCAAGGAAAATGTGATAGGACAGAGCAGACCACAAAATTAAGGTGGCAAAATTGTCGAAGCTACCAAAATTATCTCACTTTTATAGGATTATTAGTGCATTATGTACTATTACTAACATCTGTTGCTCTAAAATGGTGTGTTCCCTAGATTTGGAGGGAAGTGGACAAAGTATCCCCTGCCCAAGGGATCCTATGTGCAAGACTGGGGGTTTTTTTCTAACAAGGGAGCAGCAGTAGCTTAGTTGGTACAGTGTTAGCAATCTAAAAGGGTTTGATACTGCTGCAGCGTGGGTGTATAAGTACAGGACTTGGGAAATACTCCGAGCTATCATTTCCTGCAAGACATTGCCTATAATGTATCATAAGTGCCAGTAAAACCAACAAAAACAAGTGAACAAATCAATTCATAACTGAAATAATTTGTATATATGTAATTTCCCATAAACAAACTATATATCTATCTTTTTTTTATAGCATATTTAATCCTGCTACATGTATACTTTCCTTCTTTAACTGACCATACTTATGGAATTTGTAGTAAAAGCCAGCTCATACGCAATTTTTTTTCTAAACTTTACACATATACAAAACAGAAGTTGTATCTTGATGTACAGTTGTTTCACTATCAGCACACTAAAAAAAGCTTAAGTATGCCAGTACAACCATCACAAATTTATGATGCAAGCACTTATACCTATCCAGATATATCAGGCTGAACAAGTATGTGTTCAGGCTTCTTAAACAATTTTAGAGAAATGTAATGGGTTTATCTGCTTACTTATACAGCTGCTATGGAGTATGCATAGAGAGTTTAGTGTCAAAGTTTTCTTTAAAGAAAAAAATATTTGTCTGGCCTATTTATCTGTCTATAGTGTTTTTTTAAATAAAAAAACAAACAAGCGTTACAGTATATATACTTCTGTTTAATGGGGTATCCAACTGTCAGCAATCTGCCATCGCATAATAATCAGGGTCAGGTTCTCCATTTCACTACTGGTTTCATGATAACATCTTCTGACACAAGATGCTGTTTGCAGCTGGGGCCATATTAAAAATAACTGGAGCTACTTCCATAGCTTGCCATGACTATTCCCCATGTGTTTTCTGCATGTACCCCAAGTATTCAGACACCTTGTCCTGTACCCCCAATCCCAACAGCATAAACTTGACCACAAGGTCAAAAAGTTGAGTAATTAAATGGTGAATGAATTATCTTAGCTTCATAATGATTCATCCTAAATATGATGAAAAACCATCATGAATTCAGGAATATATAGGAAAGGAGACACAAGTGGGCCAGATGTTGCTCACTTAGTAGTTGACATGTCTGCTTGTGGATGTACATTCACACATGTATTGAAACTATAAAGCAGGAAAGAAACAATTGGTTTTTTTTGCGAAGATGATTGTTTTACAATGGGGCTAATTAACTCTTAGACTTGTAAAAGTACCCATGATGAAATAGCTTGTGAAATGTGAACATTTTATAAATTTGAATGTCAACATCTGAAAAGGGCCTTTGTCATGGATCATTGAAGCATACTGTCTTGTTATCATTTGGGGGTTTGATGATTTGTCCACGAAAAAAAAGTTTTCTTTTTAATGGCCAAAGCATCAAACTCTGATTGAATAAGTACAATTTAGATTTTTAATTATGATGGGAATTTTGTAAAAATGAACCCAGTAGTGATAGCCTCGTTTTGATATTTAGCGCTCTATATCAGGAATGGCAACTTGTCTGAAAAGCATATTGTGAAAGGGATGCACTGTTCTTAAATAGTTTAATTGTAGTAACTTTAACTGTCAAGATGCTATTAACAAGTTGATTAGTAATTTCATGTTCGGTGGTAGACCAAAATGTATACCAACAAGTTGTTTACTGTCACAATTTTTATTCATCTAACAGAAAAATAAATAAAAAAATATCAGAGAACAACTTGTTGGTTTAGTGTGAATAGTGCTACAAGATGAAAACTGGAAGAGTGAAAAACCAAAGAAATTAAACACACTGAATCAAAAGGATGACATTGGTATATTCAGGATGACACTGGATTCTGGCATACTTGCTGAACAACTAATTATCGTCATTAATCTCATAAGTCTCATTTTTACTGGTTCTTTTGTTTATATTCATGCTGCCAAAAAACTCATACGTCTCACAGATGGTCATCACCTGCGCAATTGATGTACAAGTTTTGGTCAAATTTCCACCCAATTGGTTAGAAGATGTTACAGACAGATGGATGGACACAGTGTTTCCCAGTGAGTAATACTCTCCCTGTCCACCAAATTTGAGGACACAAAAAAATTTCATAGGGACAAATAATTCTTTGCATTTGAAGTATGGTAAACTAAGCACACCCAAGCAGCACAGTGACTTAATGATTTAGGTAATGTAGGACAAAAAATTGCTGGAAAACCCCTTATTATGTGCTATTAATGACTGACTTAAAGAAAGTCACAATGCCACCATAATGTGCAAATTGTCATATATGCCAAATCATCTGAATAATACTGAATACTGAAAGATTAGTCATAAACATTGTTGGGTTCCAATGAAATCAGATAATACCAACATTTTCATTAAATGATGAGCCATGTAATTTCTCCCTCAAACTGTGAAACCCAGCCATTTCGGCATGTGTACGAATTAATTCGATGTTAATCAGCAACATCCATGTATCAACCAATTTTAGTCGAAAGCCGGAACATAAGATTTGATGATGTCACCATTGTAAACATAAGAAGCCATCACCACACTACCTTGGATATGGTATGATACACTGTTCTCATTTTGCATTTGATATGATGCAGTACTCGGCCTGGCATTTACGAGTGTTTTTTCTTTAAAGGCATAACTGATGTACATTATTTTTTACAAGTCCAAGTCATATGCTTACCAATTAATATGGAAATCTGCAACAGCTGGGTTTGCTTTCAGCCCAAGTTCACCCTTCAAAGTATTCCAATGCCCCAGCTGATCAACAACATTCACCTGATTTTTATCTAATGCAGTCTTTCTCTTCACAGATCCGCTTTAAAAAAGTGGGCCAGCCTCTCTTCATTCCCTCTTAAATCAATTTGTCCACCATATGCAACTATTGTTGTTATTAGATTAGTCACTAACAGATTCTGTCAAATGCATCACATCACTACTTTTGCAGCACTCCCAAAAAGAACGGAATTACGAGTGACTTAAGGGGTGGCACCTATGAATTCTAAACTAAATATTTGAACATTGTTTAAATCAAACATCTTGACTATTTGAAAGAACAGCTTATGATAGCTTTTTCTTCCTTCCAAACATTTGTTAGATTGAAATTTATGAAAAACAGCAGCATTTGGTGGTTTATTTGCATAATTTTTCCAATGGCCAGCACATCAAGGAAATCAACTGACCCTGCAGAAAATCAACTGTCCCTCCCAATAAAATAAAAATACTGACTTTACAAACTTTAACTGACTTTGTGGACCTGCAGCTGTAATTAATTGGCCCTCATCAAAACACACAGGCCACAGCCAGTGGTCCAACAGCTAAATCATCACCTAATTAAGGTGCAACACTTTGAGGACAGATGGAGGGTACAATGACCACTGCTAGAGCATGGTGATAACCAGCAAGTACAGTAATGCATAATGATAATAAACTACAGGTATCAAGACACTTCATAATATACAGTTATGGGGTTTAGTAAGGTATATCCCAAGGTCCTACTATAAATAACAGATATGCAAAGCCAACTCATTTATCATAGACCTACTGCTACTATTAATAGTGTATTCCACTCAGACCACTCATTCTCATACATTATCACAAGAATAGTACCGTATTTACTCACTTATAAACTAAGTCACACTGCAAACAGCAAAGATCCTGATCTGCGTAGCATAATATGCCTGCAGATCAGAGTCTATTTTATTTGTTCTACTGATTACTCCAAGAAAACTGCAGTCTCAAATCTGCCAGTACATTATGCGATGGCAGATCTGGGTCTGTGCAATTTGCAGTTGGACTTATAAACAAGTATATAAGGTAATTCCTGCAGAAGAAATTGTTGGCCCTCATCTTCCAATTCATGTAGCCTTTTCCTACCAAAGTGACAATCACTGGGGATGAAAGAAGTAATCCACAGAAAAATTATTATAAACATACATACTCACAATTAGTGTTGCATTTTCTATGAAAGCATAATGGCGGTGAGGATTAACAGATTATTAAATACAAATTTTGGTTTCCAGTAAACACCTCATAAACCTTGAAAGATACTGGCAATATAACAATTTGAGCTTTGAACATGTTACATGTATACTGGATACCAAGGAAAACTAATTGATTGCTGCCCACAAGATAATGACTTAGGTTCAGTGATTAACACCAGCATGTTCATGAACCCTGGGCAAGACTGGTCAGCACTGAACTGGAATTTTAGCTAGGACTACACAACACAGTAAAATAACAACAAGCAAATTCCAGGAATTGATGTCACCCACTTTTTTGTTGGCTCATTATCAAGCTGCCCATAAAAATGGTTGAAATCCAATAATAATGAAGCGAGTTATCGTCCAGAAAAAGAAAGCGATTTGATCTGAAAATTAAGGACCCTAACTCAGCTAAATGAGACTGAATGCTGAAAATCCAACTCCGTCAATTAAGGACTTGTGAAAATCAAGCTGTATATAAAGCAAGAGTCCCTCAAAGGGACAAACACTCTACAGGCAAAACATATTATCCAAGAATCCAAGGCAACATCATTTTCTTCTTTATTACTGCTAAGGGTTGAAATCAACTCTGATATCTCAGTTATAACTAGATTTTCAAGATGGCAGTGACGGTGGCCACATTAGGTGTCAGATCAGGAAAGTTTTCATTTAGGGCCAACAAGACATGATAATAAGTATTTCTGCCAATGACTTCCTGTTTATGGTTTAAGAGTGGTGAAAACAAGAGTTTGAAGACGAGTGCTATAATGGTCATAGTGAATGCAAGATCAGCACCATTTTCATTTAGGATCAAGTAGACATCATAAGAAGTCTTTCAGTGGAAACCCAATGTTGACATGATTATCCACTCAGGAGCAGCAGTAAGAGGATTTTCAAGATGGCCACAGTGGCAGCCATACTGGATGTCCAAGCAACACCATTTTCATTTAGACCCTTTAGACAATGGAATAAATGTATGTGTAAAGTTTCTTGGCATTCCTACTTTAGATCAGGAGATGTAATAACAAACTTGTACTAATGGATCAACTCAAGACTCATGGATGATGGACAACAGGCCATCCCATCAGCTCTTCTGGTCCACGACCCTTAAAGCTATAAAAAAAATTAAACTGATTTAGTGATTCAAAAAATACAAGTTATATTGTTATCAAACATTATATCAGATTTGAAGAAAAATGAACGAATGATTATTCTAAATATGTTAAACATTATTATTTCAACATGTAACTAAGGCTTAAAAAGCCTCCGACCATCAGAGCAGTTATGATCTGTAGTTGATATATGTATAATCTGGTACAAATATCTGATATACTACATGTATAAAAGCAGTGTTAGGTGACAAAGTATTACATGGTTGAATGGTCCCCCAAGACTATAATTCAAATTCATCATCATCAAGGTATCATCACGTGTACCATTGATTTAAAAAGCTTAAAGACCTGCGGTAGCTCTGCTTCTATGATAAGCATAAAGTAGAACATTTCAAGTGAATAAACAGCCAGAACATACAAGTTATATGGTCACACCAAGCAAAGTCGAGGTCAGTCTACCTGCAGGTGTACAAAATAGGCAGCAGATGCAACAGAACTCATGGTTAGGAAGCATTTTGTCATTTCTCCTTTCCAAAGTTGAGTTGACCAATATGAAACTTTAATTATATCCAGAGGTCATAATTTGTCAACCAGTGAACATCAACATGAAACTTAAATATATTTAATCAGAGCCAAGGCATAAGGAGTTGGTACATTGGTTAAACGGTTAGACAGTCAATTCTGCATTGCTGCTCAGTCGGCAAGTTCAGTTTGGAGAAATTATAGTCTTCATTTTAGTAGATTCATTATCATAAATACACTCTGAAGTTGTATAAAGTGAATATAAGGAGTTTTAATATGCTAATAAATTTAGACAACTGACATGGTGAAATTCAATGGAATTAGAATGTGTCCACTAAGTGAAACTATATTTTGAATTTTATTGTGCCCTGAGAGCATGAGGTGGATGGTTCATGGATTATTATAATTGTGCAATACCTGTGCATAAATTATCAACTAGAATGGAGGTTTGCAAGATAATTTCCCTGCACACATGTGCATCCAAACCAACTACAGTGTGACAACATGATTCATTCTATGAAAAATGGGAAGGTGAAATTGACACTTATTTGCAAAGTCAATCATATAAAGCTGTGGGATAGAAGTGAGAGAAAGAAACAACAAAACTTCATGACAGTTATTGGGTTTAGTAAGGTAATACCACAAGCCATACTATAAATAACATTTTTATGCCTATCTATCACAAAACCTGCTGCTACTATGAGCAACCTTCCACTCAAGCCATTAGTATCTCCTGTTGAATAAACTAAAGGCATTCATCTTCCAATCCACTGTCATTTGGGCTTTCTCCTGTAAGCATGACTTTTAGGGTTGCTGTGCTACAGAAACAACCAATCAGATGAGAAGAAATTATAACCACAAAGTCAGGACTAGTACTGCATTTTCATATTTTTTTCTTTTGAAAATATTAACATAATACAGTGGAACCTGTCTTGAAAGACCATCCCTTCTGCCAAAAATAATGGTCTCACAAGACAGGTGGTCTCTTATGACAGGTCATAACACTATATAATCAATAAATCTGTACATGGAGAACCTGGTCTCTCAAGACAGGTGGTCTCTCACAGCAGTGGTCTCTCAAGACAGGTTTTAGTGTGTGTGTGTGTGTCTGTATTTTTAATGTAGCTTTAAAATTTTTTAGTCATATCACTACAATATCTGCTGACATGTAGTGTCATATCCCACCCAGTCACATTATCCTGACACCAGGCCCTCTTAATGCTGAGCACTAAGTGAGGCAGCTGCTAGTACCATTCTTTATAAGTCATTGGTATAACTCGGTTGGGTTTGAACCTGCGACCTCCCGCATCCAAGGTGGACGCTCTAGCCAATAGACTACCAGAGTGGTCTTTAACAGATTATTAAACACAAGTATTGGTTTACAGTAAATACGCCATAAAAAATAAAAATATTTGCACAAAGTACATGTACATCAGATAGAAGGAAAACTACCTCAGTTGCTGTCCACAAGATAATGATTTAGGTTTAATGACATCATTTGCCCAAGAATGTCCATTTTCCAAGTGGCAAGGCTGGTCACCATTCAAATGAAATTTGAGCTTGAACTACACAATACAACAACAACAACAACAACAGCAACAACTACTACTACTAATAGTAAACTAATTTTAGGAACGAATGTTCTCAATATCAAGCTGTCCATAAAATTTGGTTGAAATCCAACACCAATTAAGGGAATTATTGTGCAGAAATGAAACAATCAGGGGCCATAACTCTCCTAAATGCTGACATTTGAACTTAGTCATGGTCTGATCAAAATCAAACTGCATACAAAACTTTGCTGAGATTATGGGAGTTACTGCATAGATATTATCGCTGCTATGTTTTAAAAAGTTACTGTTTACACAATAACTGGAACATAAAACAATTCTGTTTAATCATGACTGATCCACCTGCATGCCAGAACTGTCACTTTGTGTACATGTGTGTGTGTGTATGTGTGTGATTTAGATTTTTCACGTAGCTTTAACAATTTTTTTTCAGTCTTACTCCTACGATGTCTGCAATGTGGCAGTTTATAGTGATGTTTAGCTCTTTGGCATCATGCCGCGAGCATGTAGCATGATGTCCCACCCAGTCACAATATCCTGATACCAGGCCGACCAGTAGCCTCTTAATGCTGAGCACCTAACAAGGCAGCTGTTAGAACCATTTTTTATAAGTCTTTGGTATGACTCAGCCAGGGTTCGAACCCACGACCTCCCACATTACTTTGTGCCAAATGTGAGTTGTTTTTATCAAAAATATTGGAAGAAAAGGTATTTTTGTGTTAATTAGGTCTGAAAATAAATATTTTAATCATTTGACTTCATTAAACACTATTTATGTGTTTAACTAAGCTTCTGCTAAAATTTCAAGAGAACAATGACCACTACATGTCTGAAGAAACTTCAACCAGGCATTGTGTATTCCGGAAACAGACAGACTCATTGATCTAATGATTCTATAACAGCCAAATGATGTCATCAAGATAACAGTGAAAATCAAATTTAAACTTTCACATCCAGCTGAGTTCAATCTGTCATTGTACATCCATTTCCTAAAACATCACTGTGAGTGCACATCAAAGTTCCATATTTGATGGGGGCTCCTGGAGGCTAAGTGGACTAAAGCACTCACCTTCACTGATCACTGTCATCTCACCTCTGTCCATGTGGGTTCGAGTCTCAGGCTTGACCAATGTGGGTATGTGAGAAAGATTGCCAGAAGCTTCCCATTGGTGGTTCTAACTTGGGTTTTCCAGGGTTCTTCCTCCAACAGTTAAAATGGCCACCATGCATGGCCTATCTTGCAGTAAGAAATGGTGTTAAAACCAAAACAACAACAACAACAATAAATCTGATTCCTACACAGTTCATATATATGGAATGCTTACGCAAAAAGAACACCACTGCAACAAAACTTTTCACACCAGTACACTCAGCTGCTTGGCTCATGTGCCACATAGTGGAGTCATCTCAAAATTTTACTCATACCAGAACTGCATAGCAGACTGGGTCATACTTAGATTTGTTGTTTCTTTCTGGCACTTTGTACAAGGGATTTAACTGAACACAAAGTATTTTGAATCCCTTTCCATGAACTATACTGAGTGGTGTGTTTCCAGTTGGCTGAGTGTCACTGTTTCTCATTGCTGACCCTAGCATTTCCCTCCACCATGGTAAAATATATAAATGAATAAAAAATTAAATTAAATATTTATAACATTTAAAAAAAAAAAAAAAAAACAGCCTACAATCATTTTAAAACCAGTGTCATAGGAAATATACAAATTTTATTTCTTGACCTAAATAACATTTACTTAAGTTTATGCTACCATACACGTATTATCAGAGACCCACATATGATTAAATTCCATTACTAATCTATTCCTCAAATATGGGTTTCCAATGCTGCCATCAAAATTGCATATACTGTCTTGACTCATTTAAAGATGAGCCAAATGCAAATTGCACAGACCTAGACCTTCCATCCCGCATAATGCACCAGTGGCAGATCTGGGTCTGTGCAGTTTGCAGTTGGACTCATCTTACATACGGTACAGACTATATGTATGTAGTGAGTACATATGATACAGACTATATGTATGTAGTATGATGGATTGATGCCAAGGCATTCTAAGTCAAGTGCCTTATGATATGCCATGACAGACATCTCATGCTGGTCTACACATGATTCTAACCTTTCACAAACTTGTTTTTCATCCAAGTTAATGACAAAAAGACCCTGTGGAGGATGAGGCATTACCACTCATTAAGAGGATCAACAAAGTCTCCTCAGTGTGGGGTTCTAACAACATTTGATAGTCTAGATCATGGTTTTCCAACACAAATCACCATGACGACCACATGATGACTAGTACATGGGCCCAAGGGCCACAATCACAAAAGAAAAAAATGTATTAATTATTTTATAAATTACAGGTGTCATTTCAGGCCGCAGAAAATGGCTCCCTGGTCTCGATTTAATAGTGTTCAAAATACAGATGGCATAAATAAATTTTAAAAATGGCTGAAAATACAAGCATGAAAAATAGGTCACAATTACCTTGTTTTGGTATAGTTCAGTTATTTTCGTTGAGATGCTGCTAAATATTTTCTGGACAGTAGATCAAATAGGGTCAAAGACATTGAGAGTATATTGAATTGTAATAGCTGAAAAACTAAAGTCACACAAGCTTGAAAATTAGGTCAGACTTACCAAGTTCTTGCATGATCAACTTATAATTTATGAGGGGGCTCTTAGTGGCTGAGTGGTCTAAAGTTCATTCTGGATCACTGCCATCTCACCTCTGCTTGCATCGGTTCAAGTCTAGGGCTAATGTGGGTATGTGAGAAAGCTTGCCAGTAGATTCTTGTTGATCGGTTGTTCTTCTCTGGGTTTTTCCAGGTTCTTCCTTCACTAGTTATACTGGCCACCATTATTAGCCTATCTTGTGCTGAAAAGATGGTGTTAAACCCTGTAACAACAACAACAACAACAACTATTTATGTCATGTATCAACATGCTGGTCTTCATGAGCGTATGTGAAATAGGGTCCAAGACATGGAGGATGTCCACTCCGGTGGCTTAGTGATTTGAGTGTCCGCCTCGTATGCGAGAGGTCGCGGGTTTGAACCCCATCCAGGTCTTACCAAAGACTTTAAAAAATGGTACCAACAGCTGCCTCGCTTGGCGCTCATCATTAAGAGGTTAATGTTAGGGCTGGACAGCCTGGTGTCAGGATAATGTGAATGGGTGGGACATCATGCTACATGTCTGCTGCATGATGCCCCAGTGCTAGACATCACTATAAACTGCCACACTGCAGACATCATAGTGATATGACTGAAAAATTTGTATAGCTACATTAAAAGTCCAAATCACACACACACACACACACACACACACACACACACACAGATGGTGTGCCAAACAAAACTCATAAAGAATACAAAACCACTCAAGCATGCAAATCTGATC
>JAECUM010017511.1:0-43866 GCA_016617855.1 Megalonaias nervosa | reverse complement strand
TATTTAATTTCTTAGAAAAATAGCACACTGGATGATCTACACCATTTTTGTCTTGAATCAATACTGCACCATCCCCAACATCACTTGCATCAACAGACATTTTAAATGATTGGCTGAAACTTGGACCTGAAAGAACCAGTGTACTCTTAAGTATGGCCTTTAACATATCAAAATCCTTATGACATTTTTTCAGACCAATGAAACTTGGTTTTCTTGCTCAATAAATTTGTTAAGGGTACAGCAATTATGGAAAACTTGGAACAAAATTTCCGATAGTATCCAGCCATACTCCAAAATAGTATCACCTGTATTTTACTGATAAGTAAAGGGAATTCAGTGATATCCTTGACCTTAGCATCAATAGGTTTAACTTTTCCATGTCCCATGATATGTCCTAGAAATGAAACACAGACACAGCAAAACTCGCTTTTAGATAAATTAATTGTCAAATTTGCGTAAGTGAGTTTGACAAAGAATTTCCGAATTATCGCTAAATGATCTTTCCAGGTGTCATTATGGATGATGACATCATCAATAAAAGCATCACACTTATTTACACCATATATAATCATGTTCACTAAACGTTGAAAAGTACTAGGAGAACCTTTCATCCCAATCGGCATCACTTAATATTGATAAAATCCATCTGGAGTCATGAATTTCATCTGCCCATTCCAAATTTGCACAAATCCTTTCAGAATTTGGTGACATATTTTGCATTTCCAATTTTATTAATGCAGTCATTTATTATTTGTAATGGAAATGAATCTGTTTTAGTCACACTATTCACCTTTCTATAGTCAGTGAACATGCGGAAAGTATTATCTGGTTTAGGGACAAATATACATGATGACCTCCAGTCACTTTTACTCGGTTGCATGAAACCATTCTCCAGTAAATACTGAATTTCTGTTTTCAATAATTCCTGTCTGAGAGGGTTTATCCTGTATAGGTGTTTCACAGATGATAAATTTACAATTTCATCGTCATGGTAGATTTCATTTGTTCTTGTAGGAACATCTGGAAATATGTGCTCATATTCAAGTAATAACTTCTTTAGTTCATTCTTTTCTTGTTGCTGCAAATGTGAAAGTTTCTGGTCCAGACTATTCATCATTTCTGAATTCCGAAAACTTGTTGCTCCAAAGTCAATACAGTCCGATTTCATTCCATCACTTAAATCCTCACTGTGTGGGACAAATTAATTGCATGATTAACCTGGCTCTCTCTATCAACATACTGGTACTTCTTTAATACATTTGCATTCCAGGAGCACTATTATTATAGTTTAACTCGCTCAATTTCTTTTTAACTTTGTAAGGGCTATAATAACCAATCTGAAGATAATTTTAAAGAATGAGCACGAGAGACAGAACTCTATCACCAGACTGAAAAATTATCTCCATTGAAGTTCTGTCGTACCTTAATGTCAATTTTGACTTGAATTGCTTGATGCAAAACACATGCATACCTTACTGGACAATTCCAGACACAAAATTTGACCCTTGATCAGACTGGATAGATTTGGGAAGGCCTCATGGAATATACAAGCTTTGTCAATGCTTTTACTATTGTTTTAGTTTTAATATTCCTCAAAGCAATTGCCTCTGGGAACCTTGTAGAGGCACCATCAGTGTCGCGAATTTTTACTATTTATGCTACTGTCGAACCAGGATGTGTCATAAGCTGTGTAGATCTATACTTATATATTTTCACTTAGAAAGAGTAGTGTCATAATAGCGTGTGAAGACCGGGCGGCCAATTATCGTTCCAAATCCATACAATCATAGAAAATATTTATCTGATGAATATTTAATTTGATTACGCCATTGAATGGTGGCTGAAATGATCCTTCTCATTTCGCTCTTGAACTGTTATACTAGCAAGCATTTCGTTGAATGACGGTCGAGATCATTCTTTTCTTAGATGAGTCAATCTCGGTACAACATAATCAACGAGGAAAGTAACCTGAGTGGTATTGTCGTTATTTCACTTCATCGTTGTGAAAACAATCCATAAAGGTTTTTCCGTGCTGATGCAATCTTCCAGGCTGGCTTCGAATTGGTATTGCCACACTGGGGTGGTAAAACGATCGATTTCTTATTGAGTCTTGGAAAGATTGTATTTCAGAGTATACAAGGATAGATGAGTACTACTTGGAAACAGATAGGAATAAAGTCATTATCGATGTTATCATTCCGCGTCAGTCAATCCTATACCTCAGCCGAAGATTCCGCAATCGTCATCGAGTGGCCATTCAGAATCAACCATGTATTTCGCAAAATCATCACCTTATCTGGAGAGTCCAATAAATGTCTTGGCAATGTAAACTGTGCCCAAACATGTTTCAGTTTCCTTTCCATTGATGAAATGAAGTGCGCTGCTGAACAACCACAAGATACCATTTTTTACAATTCCAATTTTAGCACTGCTAGGGTAAACAGTATCGTCGGTTTTCTACCGATTTCAAAGAAGGCCTCACACGGAAGCAAATACCGAGACGTGTTATGCACATGTATTTATATTCGGTCATTTTGATTAGGATTCTTAGCTTGGAATGAATAATAGAGAACATCTCGTTTGCTTCGAGATATCATATCATTCATGCCCATGTCAAACGTGGCTCCGGTATTTTGTGTTTAATGCTGACGTTACTTACATATCATCAGTTTCGTTGAATGCCTTCTTTTGTGAGACGGATTTGACGGCTTGTACACTGGCATCTAGGGTCACAAACGTAATCTAGATTAACTGATGATGTTACTAACCCCTGCTGGCCATGTTGCCATTAATATGAGTGTAACCGCCTTTGACTGAGCATTTAGTTCTCGAGTCAATAATCGTCTTTGTCGATCGGTTCAAACACCCCGCGATTCCAGATTTTTTTATACTACCAACGACTCGCATTGTAATTTGTTTGACGATATGTGTCGCGTTAGGTAAAGGCCTTGAACAAATTTTGTGTGTCGTGTGAACAATCCCCAAACAAGTAAAACGAGACAAGTTCGATAATATGTCGCATAAACTTTTTGGTTGCTTTAATGCATACACCGGTATCATATTTCCACAAACGACTGTTATTATATTTGACCTGGTCGATCTCTAATATACAGCTGTCTCCCCGTGGAGGTCCACCGCGTGCCAATCATGGTCCATAAGAGTAAAATGTAACCGGGAATTCCAGCATTGAAGATACACAAATGTGGAAGTAATCGACAGCAGATAACTCGTTGGAGCATTTGAGGAGAATCAAAACAACATGTATCCTTGTGACACAATACTTTAGGGACCTGAAAGGCCAGCTTGGAATCTGCTACGAATAGCGTCACATGTTAGATGAACCTGCTTTGTCCTAGTACTTCTGACAATGTCTGATGAGATATTTTATCCCATGCACATGATTCTTTTTCTACAGGAAGCTCTCGGTTCAACCGATAACCGTTCAAAGCAACTATCGTCCGACGTCAACCACATGCAGTAGAGATTCGATCAAGACACGTGTTTGTTTGTACAAGCTTTGAGTCTTTCCTGTTCACTAACGAAATTCTCTGTCTCATCTCTTGATTAATTAGAAAGTGTCGTACGCATTCGTGTAAAATTCGCTCACATTCTAGATGGTGCCGATGTCTGCCGAAAACACGAACGAGTGCGATCATATATTAGGCGAAGTGTAATACACACGCAACGAAGCTAGTGCGATCACGATTCTACGGGATTGGCATGGTAAAACTCGGGCCGCGTAGACGAGATCATGATAATCGAGTTAACGCTTCGAAGTTGTATTTTCAGCGGCACGCGGCTTGATTTCATGAAAAAAGAGATCCACCTCATGAATTAACGAGCAAAATGTCCCTGGATCCAAAAAATGAATCTTCCAAACTTACTGGCATTATTAACTTGCACAAAATAAATCGATGTTCTAAAAATCTAAGTTCGCCGGCTGAGTCATATCAAAGACTTTTAAAAATGGGACTAGGAGCTGCATCGCTTGGCGCCCAGCATTAAGAGGTTAGTGTTAGGAATATATACAATACATCTTTCTCTTATTTTATACTTTCGTACACAATTAAACACTTCATAATCGAACCCGATTTTACAGCCCACCAGGCCCTGCTTAATAAACAAGCTAATCTTCCCGAGCATAAACAAATCTATAAGGTCTCTGCTCATATAATATTTCCTATAAGGTTGGATCAAGAAACAAATTACTTATAAATCTATCATAAAAGTTTACACCAACGGCATCACCATTTGGACGTTTAAATTATTCTCCTGGTGAACCACATACAATCAAGTACACGAGAATCTTTCATAAACTAATCATTTCTTATGGTATTATCTTGGTCCTTTTTGTCTTTCACGAATTGAAATATATTGCTTGCACATTGTTATTA
The DNA here is from genome assembly GCA_016617855.1 of Megalonaias nervosa. NCBI lineage: Eukaryota > Metazoa > Mollusca > Bivalvia > Unionida > Unionidae > Megalonaias > Megalonaias nervosa. Next base: position 39,472 of record JAECUM010017511.1, on the reverse strand, counting down.
TATTTTTCATTGATAAAAATTATAGTTAATTCATTAGTTTTATATTACATTTTTATTACGTTTTATCAAAGAATATTCCAAGAATATGTGCTTTTTGTAATATATTTTGACATAGATCGCTTTTGATTGTCTTATGAACACGGATCACGTATTGAACACATGTCAATGAGAACATTTATGCATTTAAATAACTCTGTCTCCTCCAGTAATTTCATTGCCAAACAAAAACATTTCTTTAAATTATTCATTACAAATATGTCTGTCTAATAATGTGTACCACGCATTTTCCATTCAGCCATTTTGTAAAAAAGATTTGATCTTCTATTGCGATAAAAACAAATTTTGTTTTCATGTCTGTATTGCAGATCAAGACGTACAATCCAACTAAAAGTCACTCAGATGTTTCTTGGGTTTGAGTTCAAATAAAACACTACATTACGACATTAGAAGGTTAAAGACACGAATTTTTTTACAGCTATAGATGTACTCGTAAGGATAAATTTCTTTTTGTTTGAGTAGATATATTTTGTCTGGCATGGTGTCGTCAGGATGAGTAAAGACCGGGCAGATTTTAGCGAGTTCGTATAGCGATGATGACATAAACCAAAACGAATCAATAGATCGAGAACAACATCTACTTTTGAATGTTCTGGTGATGCATGTGGTTTTGTTTCCCACCGATTTTAAAAGTTCTCTGACACGTGGATGGTTTAACGCCGCGATGATAAAGTGTCCATCATACTCTCATAAATTATGAGCGATGACTTAAATGAACTGGGGATCTTTGAAATGGAAGTTACATTGGAGGTGAGCAGCATCGCAATAACGTCCTGTGATGTGGCAGTGATTTCTGACTTTTTTAATTGTGCGGTGGGAAATGGCAGCGCTGTGACGTTTTGTGTTGTCGATGTTGTTCTGCTGTGAGTGAAATCAGCGGTGCCGTATTTTTTCGGATGTGTGTGAATAGCATGTTGTATAGCCCATAGAGCATGGGACGTGTTTCTACTTTATTTGGGTAAAAGATCGGTCGGGATCCGGAGAAGCTCCACTTTTTCTAGTATCGCTTCCGAATCGAAGACGATATGAAACATGTGTACGTATTTCTTATGGTTGTTTTCAAACTGTATTTTCCCTTCTTCTGGCATCTGAACAATTTGTGTTTCTTGACAATAACCCAGCGCCAGATGCTCGTCCAGCCTTTTCTGCTTTGAGAAACATTACAGGCATCTGTAGCTGAAATAGGCGTTGTCCTCATGTTTAGCATATTGAGATCGACATAGTCGGCTAAAATCTTTGATTCAGCTGAAACGCCATTGATAGTTGATACTGCTTTGTAGGGATGTTTTGGAGATCACCAATGGATAGACGGTGTTTTTGTTTTCCTCGACACCAAGGACATTGATGGAGATACCACTGAGTGCTTCTCATGTGGGGAGGTCCTTAATTCTGGCTGGAAACTGGATATGTCCTGTGTGGATGGTATCAAAATAGGGTTTATAGTGAGATACGTGATCGACGCGATCTTCAGCAGGATGAAGCGCGGAAAGCACCGCCCAGACCAGGCATAAGTCATTCTTGTTTTTAACGTTTGGTTGCTAAAATCTGTATGGGGAGTTTGACATAGTGACCCGCCCGTGTCTGTGTGTATTTTGAGACTCCAAATTTGATTGAGTTGACTCCGGCAAAGACCGATGTGGATCCTCTTACCTGATAATCTTCTATGCTACGTTGAATATACGACCAGATGATCAAGAATCTCTTTGGAATCAGTGCCACGAGAAACGAACCGATTTGCATCTGATCCAGTTATCGCTGATCTTTTCTTCCCACGTGAAATAAATGTTAAAAGCAACATTCAGTTTGATATCCGTTATGTGTTGTAACCTCCTGAAGATCAGTAGGTTTGAGCAGCTGTTGCAGCAGTTGTTTATGGACGTCTTGAGCAAGTACTTTTTGATGATCATTCACAAACACTTTATCAGCCCCTTTAAACACCCTTTCAGTTTGTCTCGGTGTGAGTGTTTCACGATGCAGGTCTATCTTGGGCAGTTTCTTAATCTCAGCTAGTCTACTGATCACCTCGTCCTGAAACTTTAGAACTTCTGCTTTCGATGTGGGATACTATGTGATGTTACCCGTGAGTATTTTATACCCCTCGCGTAATTGTTTGGTATAGCTCTGTAGGGTGATACTATTCTCATGGACGAATAGACGCTGTTTACTGTGACCGCGTGGGTACTCCTTCGGAAGATCTCGCACTTTTCCAGCAAGTTCACACAGCGGGGCAGTAGAGTAGACCTTGGATGACGTGCTCGCTGCTGCGTGATGCTGAAGTAGATCTAATTTAACTTAGGAATGAACTCATTCCGCAGAATGAAATATTTTGGTTCGCAATATATCTCATATATCTCTAATTGCTTGTTAATTTTCGTTATATCGATGGTTTAGATCAGCTTTTTAACTTATACATATTCAGTTTACAATATATCTCTAATTGCTTGATCAAAGATAAACGTTTTTATCTTAAAAATAATATAGCATATGGGAAAATGACACCCCTGTTTCAATGGTTATTTAGAATACCACGGAGAGATGGAACAAAACCTGCAGATGTGAATACTGTGCTCAGCAAAAAGCGATCATCAAGCGAGGAAGTTTAGGACCTCAGCAGAGGTTTATCATAGATGAGGTTGATCGTACCATGGTCGTAGAGTTCTTTTTGCTGCGCCGTTGCAAGAAGTACAACATCTGTTCCTATCCCAACCACTTAGGTGAGTATAAGTGTTAAAGTGATGTCAATATGAAGATGATACTAGTTCACTGAAATTTTTACGATTTTCGATGTGGACAAAAGTAAGATATCGTGTGTGATCAACCTAGTTGTGAGCTACTTTGCTGTGCAGCACAATGTGACCGGTAACAGGGTTGTGGACGTCAGAGTCGACAGAGTTCTGGTAGACAACAAAGTTGTCTGAGGCCATGTCTGTCTCTGGCAACGGTGTTTCTATATTAATACTGTGCTAATTTTAAGAGTTTCTTGAAGTATTCTGTTCCCATGCATCTCACACAATGTATCCGAATAAGGTCCTCGTCGTAGATGACTCGGATGATGTCATGCTCTGATAACTGTCTTCGCTGTTCCCGTGTGAGTAAATTTAAGGTAAAAGTCGTAGTCGTAGTCTACTCTGCTGTAATCGACAGTGTCGATTGCGTACGTACCCGCACTGCGGCTCGAAAGACATAACTATTAAAATAACCAACATATGGATGAGTAATTGCATCAGATGTTGAGCGATTTTATTGCACGGTACAAAGTCAGACAAAAGTTCCCGGAGTGGTATAATCTCCTGGAGACCACGTTGGACAGATCTGAGCTCTCTGCGGTCACAGGATGCTGTCCATTTCGCAACGTCGATTCAATTTTGGCTAAAACAAATATCTGGTTTTGACCAGAATTGCGGTGGTCCGTATCATGGACTGAAGACATTCCCTTGATTGTGGGGATCTCTGTTTGAGCCTGTGCCGAGACTTTACACGGAGAAGCTGCTACGAGGAAAAATTGTGGGAAGTGATATCAGAATCAACGACGCCATACCAGAATTTAGTTATTCTTCCGATGGTTATGTGGTGATGGATCACCATTGTGCTGCTCGAGCTGAAATGTCTTTTGTGAGACACATAGAAGATATACCTGCGTATTATCGCCCACAGTTGTTATCAGGATTAGCTTCTCAAGGACTGCTGCTTGATGCTGTGTTTCGAAAGTGCTCCAGTGACAGTTTAGTTTTGACTCCACGTTATAATGAATAATATCACTGTCGCGATTTTGGTCGATAAAAGATCCTCTTTGATGGTGATGGCGAAGATGATAGAGTTGATTATGAGACACCGATGAAGTCCATGTTATATTTACTTCAGCAGGATCTACAAACAGAGGTTCTTTTCGATGTGGATACTATTCATGCGATCGCTTCAGAAAAACATTGTTGCATATGTGCCGTTTAAGCTAATGGCGCTGCAGTAGCATCCTATACCTCCTCATGAAAATTATCGAGATGTCATCTGTCAGGTCGTATCTCTAGTTCGAGCACAAGGGTGTAATCCGGTGGATCCACCATAGTGTTCGTTTATCTTTGGACTGGAATTTTCGATCGTACGCCTTTTCAAATCGGCAGCGTCTATACTGAGAAGATCTGTGGTTTTCAACTCGTGAATCAAGACAGGCATATCAAATTGGGCTCCTCTCAGGTACAACCGGATTTTACTGAGCTGATTCGCCAGCATGGCCTGCTTGGTATTATTTTTTTGGAATCCGGCGTGGCCTCTAACCGTTTGATTATCGTTTTTAAAGCTAGTCCTGCTCCAAATAAAATCAACATGATCGGATTGGCAGTAATTCTCGCAGACACGATTTCGCTTGCAGTGACGACAAGATCTGCAAGCGTGTCAAGAACTGCTTGCAGGTGAACATGTTATAAATACCTGTACGATCTATCTACATTGATCGCAAAGAAAAGCACGAGATTATATTTGACTTTGCGGTGATATTTGTATAGGTATTTGTATAATATTTCTGTTTTCTTTTTCGTTGGCTATGATTTCTATAACAGTCCTGTACTTTCGGAAGTAGGTTTTCCGATCATTTATTTTATCCAGCAACTCCGATGTGGTCACTGGAGGATTCACAAAATTTCCACTGGGAAGAGCATTGCCCTCCTTAGAAACATTCTCCAGCTTGCTCGTAATCTCCTCCAGTTGAAAATTCTCAAGGTATTCATACGCTGCCGAGACCAGATTTGGATCTACTTTTCCATATTCGCCGTACATGATCACATAAAATAGCGCTTTACTGGGTTCCAGCTCCTCTGTGGGTTGGTCAGTCATCTCCTCGTCTGGTGTATTATCAGACTTCCACATCTTCGTACTCCAGCCGGCATGATAAAAGAAAATTCGTTTGTCAACAACATTGCGCAGTGTTCTTTTTCTGTGAAATCGTTTTCGTACGACTTTTTCCATGCAGTCGTTGTCTTTTTTGTGCACGTCATCGTCCTTTTTTCGTGCAAATTTATTGTTTTTTAATATGACCCGATTTTCTATGGACCACTTAGACAGGTTTCCCACGCTGTTGATCTCCGTACTCTGTTTGAGCACGTGCTTAGCGATTTCAGCGTAGTTCGCATCCTAATGGTAAGTATCGTCAAATAGCAACTGGTACATCTCAATGGCGATTCATACGACTTCAGCCATGATTATATACGAGCCTTAAGGTTATTTTCGATAACGTTGTCGATATAAACGAGATCGTGAGTAATCTTATATAAGGTCGAAGACGATTTAAATGAGATCACAATGACCTTGATAAGGTCATCGAGTGTAAACATCTGGAAATAACTGAGCCCGAGATTAGGAGGTTCTGCGGTGAATGATGTGAATTTAAACGTGGAATATTTGGTGTACTTGCTCGACACGGTGATGTAAAATTCCAGTGTGGTTGATCAGATAGCTGAAGTTCCATCATAAAGCAGGTCTGCTGTCGTGTCTGGTTTGATGTGTAATCTCCACGTGAGAAAGTGCTCTGACCCAGATGTTCAATCGCGCACCTGAAATTTACAGACTGCAACGGGTAAATCTATTTGTAACCAAGAATTAGAAGTGACTCCAGCTGTCGCCCACTCGTTCCCCGTGGACGTGGGTACGACGTGATGAGCAAAGATATAAAAAGATTTTCATTACATGATCGTAGGTCCTACACGCCTCGGTAAAACCAATCTGCTGATGAACATGTTGCTCGACAACATGCTTCATTACGACTGAGTGATCATTTATACGGTCACTCCTCACCAGGACAAATACAGAACATTTTCCGAGTTTAGCGAGTCTCTGGAAAAAAACCGAGGTGACAGCAAGGACGGCAGTGGTGGAAAACAGAGTAATTTTACGATTGTCGAACAGGAAGAGATCCGGCATGTGGAAAAACTGGATTTGGATACGCACAAGATTATCGTATTTGACGATATTAAAATCGATCCCGACAACATGACTAAAATCTGCAAGTATTTTTCATTGTCGCGAAACAAGCATTGTAACAAAATTTATTTCACGCAGTCCTATTACGACGTTCCCAGATACATCCGACGAAATACCGGATGTTTTGAGCTGTTCCAGGGTGTGCTAGGTAGTCATTTTTATCTGCCATGTCGGTATAATATCGTGTCGTTTGAAAAAATCACCAGTAAACGTCAACGTGATGATGTGCTCAGAAAATTTGCCGAGCAATACTTAGCGTTACGTCAAAAGGTCATCGAAGATAAGGTAGGTCAGCAGGTGTTTCAGCGCGATATCGCTCAGGATCTGTTTAAACTACTGATAAACAAAATAGATGAAACTAGAACTGCTCATGATATAAAACAAGATCAGATTTTGGATACTTTAAAAACATCACAGCAATCTCAGCAAAAATTAATTTATAAGATAGTTGGAAAAGATGTGTCTAGTCCAGAGGAAGATGCAGCTAAGCTCATCAGAGGGGATGAGGAAAAAAGAAAAGGGAAGTGAAAAAAAATAAAGCTAAAAAAAGTTACAAGAGCTGAAAAAATAAGAGGAGGAAATTAAAGCTAAAATAGAGGAGATGAAAGACATTGAAAGTTTACTGAAGAAAGTGCAAGAAAAAGATATGGAGAGGAAAAAAACGTTCAGGATAGTATAGAACAGATGAAGAAAGAGGAAGCAGAAAATAAGGTGGGTGCGGAAGTAAATAGAAAATGGTGAACATCTCAAATCATCAATCTGGAGAGTGCTTTTCTTGCGATGGAGCAGTACAAGATTTTGTACGAGGATTTAATCGGCTGAAAAGCCGATTTATTGCGAGCCACACTGTGACCCATGACCGCTTTCAGTGTCAGTGGGTAGTTAAATAAAATGTCTCAGCAATGCCACACTACTATTCGATTCACGTTCGTTCGTATAGGACGACTAATGCGTTGCGACAGGCGATCACGATCTCCACAGGCGGATATAACATTACCGATATCGCAACGGAGATTTCAAGACTGATCAACATTAATGGACATAGTGTTACCAACATCAAAATCGACCTCAATTATCAGAATTACCTTATCTGGCGGATATCGTGTGGGATTTGATCTTCCTAACTCGATCGGATCACGACTGGGTTGTATCAAAAGCAGTATTTTGTCTGTTAATGGTGTGTACGAAGCAGATTTGCCTGTCAATATCACCGATGTGAACAGTTTACTCATAGCTGCTCGATCGCACAAGGATCACTCTCTTCCGTCGGATCAGCCGCTAATGTGATTAATGTTACACTGGGATCGTTCATACAAATTCGACCTAATCCTTTTATTTATTATCCCATTGTGAACACGTATGCGATTTCTGAAATCACCATATGGCTCACCGATCAGTCCGGAAACAACATCGACAACAACACTGAAAGAATCGCCTATTATGTGCACGTGCGACGGAAGACGTCAGCGATGTAGGGCGTCTTAGCGGAAGCCGTAAACGTGAACCTTGGACAACAAAGTTGTCACACAAAAAAAAAACCTTCAGTAGCTGTTAAAGGTATAAAACATGAAACCATCACGCACTGCACGACGCAAAATCGTGTTTGGATTTTTATCCACGCTGTTTTCATCCATTCGATCCGCATTGCCCGGTCTTGCCACTATACTCCTAAGACAGGCCGCAGGTCTGAACATCTCTAGATTCTGATGCTTGTCTGCTAGTGTTGGCATTATCTGTCATCACCTTGTTATCAGCAAGTGTGAATTTCACTCATGTCAAATATAATTGATTTTAGACTCCCAGCTAATTGTCAAGTTATAATGTCCCTATTTCAGTTTGCTGTGTTTGAAAGCTAGCTTTAAATATGGGATTTCTATATTGCATCGGGCATAATAAATTGTAGGTCTATATTTTGTACCAAAATAAGATTAGCTGACTGTGTGTTTGATTGACAGGCACTCAAAATACATTGTCTGAATAGTTTTGTGACTTTTTACAAGAATACTTAGTTTTTTAGTTGAAGACATGGAGGATATAATATAATCAAGAATTCCAAGAGGAAGAAATGGTAAGAATTCTATATTATTTGTATTCAGTATTTTGTGAAATCACTTACTCAGTTTCATGGCGCTTTAATTCTCATGTTGGTCATTTATTTGTCTAATTGCAGCAAGAAGTACTTAAGGCATGATATTGTCTATGTCGGTGTATTAGAAGTGTATCATCATTAGATAGTAGTACTTTATTGCTTAATGTATATTAGAAGTAACATAGATAGAGACTATGGTAATTAGCATATAAATGAACATGGAAGTTTATAAAAGCATTTAATCATACAGCTGATCATAACTGACACCAGCCTTGTGTAAATAGCATTCAGGCATAAAGTTGTAGCAATTGACATAATGGTCATATGTGTTTGTTGTTTATATTTCTGTCCATCTCTCATCTTCTTGATCAGTCATAATTGTAGTCTTATATTTTCCAATATATAAAATCTAGTACCAAAATTCTAACTTTATATTTTATGCAAATATCTAGTTTGACAGAATTATTGACTTCAGATATTTAAATAATTTCATTCTTCAACAGGTTTCCATCTGTATGCTGTCACTATCTTTCAACAAAATCGAAGATGGAACTTTCATAGCCATAGATATTCTTGTTAAGTTCCTTAAATCTAACCATTCCGTTCATGACAGGATAAAAATTGTGAAGAAAGAAAATATTTTACAAGAATTATAGAGACATGATACTGGGATAATCCAGAGAGAAAAAAAGAAATTGATTTCGTTGTCGTCTTTCTTTCGATATATGTTTCATCACTATGATAACTTCTAGGCTTGCAAAGTGGTATGTGAACTCTTAGAAAAACAAACACAGTCTATATCTTCAAACAAATCGAACAAATCAAAATGGAACCTATATCAACATCTAGCGTCTGTTGAAATTTTAAGTTTGGGTATGTGTGAAGAAAACAGCAGCTCCAGAACTTTGTCACTTTAAAACATATCTGAAACTATATCCACTATACTATGTCAAAGCAAGTGATGTCTCATCTTCTGAACATTTGGTTTGTCTCAGAATCTGCCATCTGGTATTTTTCATGGACAATCTTTTCCAGCTCACCATGAAAAAAAGACCCACAACGTGGTGAAAGGAGAATGAATCAACTATGCCCATCACAATCAAAGGCATTCCAAAGGATTCAACAAGCTATTAACATGGCATCTGCGAAGAAAAAGAAGACTGTGCATGCAAGGACGTACCACAACTGAAAAAAGATCTAGAATGGGTGCTCCTAAAGATGACCTCAGATGAAAAGTGAGCTTTTGAATGTTTTTAGCAGCAAGCCACATGGGGCCTGAAATACATCTGAACAAGACTTGTGTCACTAAAGTCCTTCACAGAAATTCTAAACAAAGCGGCTTCGATGGAAAATTCGGAATTTCAGCAAGAAAAACACGGATCTAGACGAAAGTTTTTCATCCTTGGCCATTCATGATGTGGAGAAAATGGATACTGTTAGTAATAATAACAGAAACGAAAACTTCCCACTAAACATCTCCAGTGAGGATATAGAGGGCATTAATGGAGCCATTACCTCTATTACAGCAGCTGACGGTAATGGGGATACAGTCGAGGATATGAAAAACATCAAGTATGATCCAAATGTATTTTGTGATTTGTTGCCATGGTATTGATGTCAGTGATATAGATGATGAGGATGTACAACCAATTTATGAAGATAAAACGAATTAAAAATTAGAAGGAGAGGAAGAGGAAGAGTATTCAAATATTAGGATAAAAGTTGATGCTGATAAATATATTCTCCAAGACGTTCAAGCCCTCCTTGAAGAAATACAAATACCATTTATGACAAACAAAGATGAAACTGTGGTTTGGGGTACTGATACCAGCATACTAGAGTATCAAGATCTAAACAATACACCATCACCGCCACTATTATGCCGTTATCCTCCACCTTTCAGTGGTAGAGATGACGATATAGCCACATTGAAAGTGGTTCTCGATGATTTTTTGGAGAAGGCTGATTGAGTGAAACAAATAAAAATGTTTCGTTTGCACCTGAGTACAAGATCGCAAGAAATCTTTTAAAACGTATTGATGGGAACAAAAAGTGTGCAATATTTCTTCCAGAATTTCTAGTACTGCACTTGATAAGTCCAAAATGATGAATTTAATATCAGCCATGAAACATCAGGCCTCATTCATATACTGAAATATAACAAAGATGTTGATGTTGAAATTGCTTTAAATTAGTAGCTTTTGAGAAAATCGAGACAGCCACGCGAATCGTTTGGCGATTGTCAGCAGCTTTGCATATCTCGGTTCCTGTCACGTTCATCGACTCGCTACCACATTCACATGCAGAGTAGCTGAGAAAAAAATGGTGTGATCAGGAGTTATCTGTCAGCCAGCATGAAGTGCGATGAGGATAAATGGTTGAAAGAATTCATTAAGAAAACATCCACTGCGAATAAAACATTTCCCTGCATACTGATATAATGAGGCATTGTGATGAAATTGAAGCCCTCGCCGTTGCTGAAACACTAGGAGGAAAATATGGATACAACTTACTTCTGGCCAGTGTGAAGTCTTTACTTCCATTGTCATTCTTAAATGGAGCTTCCAGTTATGCTGGATTTTGCTCACGGCTTTTGACAGAACATTACAAATCAAGTCACTTTCACAGACAAATGAAACATGCTCCATTCAGTACCTCCAACAATGATAGTATTGTCAGCTTTGGATTAGACACTGCTCGAGAGATTGACTACAGAGAGGCAAAGAAATGTATTTGACCGAGGACCACACTAAGCAATGTAATGATAAAGTGAATACAGTACTGCAGTCTGTCATCTCAGGCGAGGATGCTTCGAAGATTAAGCAAGATGAAACAAAAGACGAAGAGATAGCATCCAAAATATCAGATAGGTACATGTGGAAAAAAGCCAGTTGGGCCATATTGTAAGAATATTTGGCCTTATACATCGAAGAAGGGGAATGTCATTAAGTTTTGACCCCAATCTAAAAAATGTATATCACAAGGAGAATCCAGAGGTGCAGCAAGAGATGTTAGATTCAACAACAGAAGAGACAGAAAAATTCATGATTCACAGATATGCAGCAAACGAGGGTCTATTGGGTATGACACTTAGTGATTTTCATAACATTGAATTGATAAACGGACCCAAACATCACATTAATAGAATAAAAAGATCAAAAGGGTCAACAATCAAGAGGCCTAAAGGCGCACCAAAAAATGCATCATGCAAGAGCTTGAAAGAAAAAAGTGAGGAGGAAAGAAAAAGGACAGTGAAGAAGACGACAATGACTGTGGACTTGTGGACTGCCTAAGCTCTTCCATGAATACTTGCCAGTCAATCTTTAAGCCAGATTGGACGAAATCATCCACCAATAAATCAAATGGTGTGAAACGAGCTCTTCTCGAGTTCGTGAAGAAAATATCTGATAAACGGGTACCCAATGGCACATTTTATAACCTAGGTTATTATCAATAGGTGGGTGGGTCCCTGAGTACCCGGATACCAACTGGCATCCTTACGACGTTGGGTTGGAGTTTTCCAGATTTATCGCTTATCGTAACGGCATACAAGTTTTCTGCCAGAGCTTATCAAGGAACCACTCATGTTGTTTTCAAGTTGACAATCGTTGTGATTGAGCCTTAAGTACGCATACTTTTTCAGTGCCAAGCAGAGGTGTGTCTTTTCCTGTAAATAATTGACCTTAAACCTATAACTCTTTGATTGAGCCGCGACTGTAGTACATTGGCAAGTAACAGAAGGTGGTTATTTCATCTTGCCGCATCAATGACGTGTTCAGTTGCAACCTTTAATAGAGTTTACAAATTGTATAATCTAAGTGTTACAAAGCTCAAGCTCAGACTTTAAATAAGCATCCGTTTATGTCAGTGGTCAAGGAAAGGAAGTCAGATGATATTTATGATGACTACAGCACGAAGATTTACTGGACAACGATGGAGGATTTCAGAACTTTAACAGACATTGAGGATGAATTCTTAGACTTTGTACCAGATGACATTAGACATTGATATTAATAAGATACTGTGTGAATAAAAAAAAAAAAAAATGTGGACTTCAGGTTTGTACACATGTACAATTTCCCTTTGTCGGACACCCCTGTAACCGATCGTTAGAATCGACCGGTAGAAGTTTTCTAAACTTTTGACAGCTTTACCACTTCGAAAACGTGAAGAAACAAATCGATACTCCCATTTGAACTTTTCCATTCTCTCTCTCTCTCTCTCTCTCTCTCTCTCTCTGATGAATCATGGTATCATGGAAAGAATATGCACAGGCGTAAAGTCTGAATCAGCACAGGTTATCCTAGATAACACAAGAAAACACTACATTAGGCATTTATCCAACATCAGCAAGAGCTGAGTATATTCTAAATTTGCAGGAATAATTATAGAGGCGGACAAAACCTTTATTATTTATTCCAAAGTCATTTTCCTTGGTGAGGTTTGCTGAACATTTTTTTCCTTTATCACATGGTTTGACACTAAAGTTTTGCCTTGCCTCAAAGGTATTGCAACACAAATCAGGGCTGGATCAGGTCAAGGGTTGAGGGGGTGGGGTGGGTTACAAAATGTCAAAAGGGCCCTGACTTTCTTTGAAAGGGCACTAGACCAGAAGTATGTTTCTTATTTACACAAAGTGTGCATAATACCCAATAAGAATAAAACGATTGCCAAATTTCAAGTGACTATGTGTGTGTGTGTGTGTGTGTGTGTGTGTGTGTGTGTTTAGGGGGTACTCTGGCGTGGCCCTGCAAACAGTTATATACAGTAAATTTTACATATACTGGAAGGTGATATTGAAAATCTCATATGATGTATGATCTCATTCGTTGGCTAACATAAACTTCATTTTTACTTCTTATATATATATATATATATATATATATATATATATATATATATATATATATATATATATATATATTTAATGACGTAATCAATGATATTGAATTCAGTTTGAATTCAGTCTGATGAAGCAATAAAGCGAAACCGGTCACACATTCTACGTGTTGGTGTTGTTTATTATATATATATATATATATATATATATATATATATATATATATATATATATATATGTGTGTGTGTGTGTGTGTGTGTGTGTGTGTGTGTGTGTGTGTGTAATGAGTCTAATTGGAGTGTGATTTGGATTTCAGTATGTACGAAATTTACTGTTTATATAAATGTTGACAATTTATTTAATTTGCATATCATCAATATGAAAATAAATATCAAGTTCATTAATTAGATCTTTTTAAATTTTCAGTTCAGTCTGCAATAGATGTTAAACATATTAGATACAAAAGTGTTCCAGTAAAGAGAGTAATATGTAAAAATTGTGGCATAGCAAATGCTTTTTTTTTTCATAAGTTCATGGGTTTATCGTCTTAGAATTTCTAAAATTATTATGTGATTTATTTATTTTTGTTTTTTGCTTTTAAAATTCACATTCATTAAATAAAAAATGCAGGTGCATCATTCTTTGAGGCCGACAAATTACAATGTGGGATGTAACAACATTAAAATGTTCATATGTGGCTGAAGAAAAAACATGATGTGATAAGCCTTTATAGTAAACTGAAATGCATATAAAATGACACTCATTATATTGTCACAAACACCTGCATCAATTGCATGTTTGGTGGTTCTGTGAACCAATAGCCGGGTGCATACAGTAGTTTACTCTAGCCTCGACGAATTCATCAGGCTCACACAGTCATGGGATTGGGATGTTGATAGCAGAAGGCTGTTCAGCTGGGGTGTCATATTACCATGGATAGAAACTATCCAAATTTGCGGGGCCTGTCCTATGAGTAACTAAAGCTGCACCCATTGCTCTCAAAGCCGCAGAAACTGGAACCACCGGAGCAGTCTCTGTAGCAGAAACAGCAATAGGACAAAAAATTTCCAGTATAATCATGCCGACCGCATCAGCCCCTGCGCACACAGTACCCGAAGTGATTGCCAATGTGTCATCAGAAGCAAAACAAGCGCTTAAGAAAACATCTGCTGTTCTCACGGGGAGGTCATAAAAGATTTTACAGGATCTTGAGAACAAGGTAATCGCACTGACCGTAGATACCACATTAGTTCCTGCTATTGTTAACATGATGTCAGGCTATGTATTGAAAAGATTATAGTGACAGAGAGTCGGTTCGCTGGTGTGATCATTTTGCAATTTTTTTTTATCGCCGTTGTGATAATTTTATCACACTACCTTTAGTATGCAAAAAACATATACTCGATATTTACGCCTGATTACCTAAGGTTAAACTCCAGTCGACGACTCCACGACGGAGTACGAGTATATCGAATATCAGGATACCAATATTACCAGTCTTAATGCGAGCAATCACCGAAAAATAGAAACACGTGACGTGGATGTGTATTTGCTTCCACATTAAAGCCTTCCTGGAGGTCCGAGGAAAGATACAACCGGATTGTGTTGGAAACTACGCGGCTGATGCTCAAGTTACATTTCATAACAATGGGTGGTCGTTATTTAAATTAGCACAGTACCAGCTGAAGAATCAGACCGTGGAAGAAGATCAATGGCAACTTACCACAAGCCAGCACGATTCTGAATCTGATCATGTTCATCGATGATTACTTGCGATCGTGTGCTACTAAATGCTCAAAGTAGCGGATGTCAATAACGATGCAAATGTGATGGTAAGTAATTTTAGAAACAATTTTGCTTTTGCTCAGAATGGTGCTCACAAAGTGGGATTTGGAATACGTCGAAATCTTAGCAGTTCCATTCGAGAAATTTGCATGATGCTTCCTCTTGACTAGAATTTTTAGAATATGTCCCAATATCAGCACGGTCTTCAGAAAGGTTAAACACACGCTAATATTTGAAAGATATTCCCCAGCTCAGTACATATACAAAACAGGTGCCTCTGGAGCTTCAGCAGATGGTCAGTTCACGATGACATGGCTCGCGTTCTGGATGCCCAAAATCACACGCCCGGCTATTCACATGCTCGAATTAGAAGCTACTTTGACTCGATTTACCAAAACACTTTACTTTGAACAAAACTGAATTACATGCAACAATTTGCACGGGTGCAACAAACCACGTCGTGGAGAGTCACCACCAATCCAGGCAGCGAGCTTCTCCAACACGTATTTATGGCTTTTCTGTTATCAGTTAAAACCAACCGGAAAAAAGCAACACATTTTCGACAATTTAAGTTTATCTCGCATTCACGTACACATCAATTCCAGGCAATATCCAGAACGAGAACTGGAGTGCAATTTTGCTGTGGCCACGATAAATTATTCACGGGTGTATCTGATGCTCATGGATGCCATGCAAGAATACAAGGATACATATACCGGCACAAAGGTGTCACTGGGTGAGTTCGATACGTTGTGTCCCATTTTCCATTTCGATATGTCTAAAAATTTCAGAGCTCCCAAAGATTCTCCAGCCGATATCGAGATTCGGTGGACCATAGGTGATCCTAGTGCGGATTATGTCTGACCGATTTTAGACCATGGACGTGCTGAATGAAAAAATGAACCTCATCGTGTAACAGACAACCAATCGTGTAAAACAGAGTGTATATCATCATGCCTAAGCAGTGAGCGTCTAAGAGTCGAAAGCGAAAAGGGGGCTCCATTGCACCTAAATTATGATGCTCGGTATTGCTTCCATTCGGTCTTGCTGAAGCTTCTGGAGCCATCACTGGAGCCACACAAGAAGTGGTGATGGGCAAGTGGGTTCCAGCCATCAAAAACGTGCTATCCTAACCTCGTCTGCGGGTTATTCCAACTGTGGTCGATCACGCACTAAAGCTGCCGGCAGCAAGAGACGCAAAAAATAATACCATCTGATGTAATACACAACAAAAACAATTGCCCTTGTCCAACTTTGACATCGTAAAAAAGTTGGCGCTTATTAAAAATTTCCGTGGAATATTTTCTAAGGATCAGCTGCCAGATCAAATCCCTCACGACGAGAGCTGTGTGATTAATCTTCAGGACTATTACGATGGACCGGGGACTCATTTGGGTGGCTGTGTATAACGATCCACAGCGTCACGTGGAATATTTCGACTCGTTTGATTTACCACCTTCTGATGAAGTAATATGATACATGAACACGGCGGTAAGCCACACGAAACGACGTTCCCACAACTCGCAGCGTGGTGCTGTGTATAACTCCTTACAGTTTCAGGATGTCATTTGTAACATCTGTGGATGGTACTGCATTTTTACATCCAGCAGAGATACAGCGGAACATCGCCTGTAGAAACGGCGCTGTCATTAAGCATACATTTTGTGGATAAGTAAAATATAATACAATAACAATCAAATCATGGACTCTTGGTGTCTCCAGTGTAAAACTATAACGAATAGTAAAAACTACAGAGATGGTCACTAAAAATAATCGCCTCATGGTCAAATTGCGAGGTACGTGGCGCCAAAAAATGGCAGATTGTGACGGGTCTGGCAGCGACTTAATGTTCCTTTTCTGTATAAAAAAAAATGCATCACCGTCACTGCAGTCACTGCGATCTGGACACGAGCTGCGAAGACCTTCTGATAGAACGAGATCTGCGTGTGGGAGATTGTAAACAATGTGGTAAACATCAGATCCTAGGTGGTGCTATGGACATCCATAAACTGATCGGAAAACTTCCATGACAACAAGGAGGATAGACATGGCCAGGATATAAATATACTGTGCTATTTGATGATGAAATAGTCACGCGTTTCATCGTGGTACTTGAAATGACGTCTTAGTTCAGTTTAAAAATACTCAGATCCCCGTGAAATATTCAGTCGTATAATATATCTTCAAGAAGAAGGATATATTTCTATTAGGTGCCGTAAAAAGTTGTATTTTTACATCTTTTGAGCTCGAGATGTTTTATCATACATCTAAGACAGCTTGTTCAGAAGTTCATCTATTTTTTAGAATATAATAATTTATTTCCTGGAGAACTATAAAAGTGACAAAGACATTCGATGGAAATTTATTCTAAACTGGAACATTACAAGTTGTGGTTCAACGTGGAAGTCTTGACATTCGTATAAAGACTTCACCTGACGTCATCATCCTCCATCTTGGAACGTCATCAAGATTCGAACCTGGATTTAGTTAAAATTATTTAGTGATAGGACTTGTAATTTTTCAGTACTAGGATAAATGTTTGGATTGTCTTCACAAACTGTAAGTCCTATTTCATATTTTCACCTTTTCACCGTGTTTTCTAGGGAAATAAATTATTTTTGTTAAAACGTACAACGTAACAATTCTAGATCAGTGATGAATTTCCACACATTAATCATTAGTGACATGAAAATAACGATAAAAAGTATTAATAATCCTCGTTTTCTAAATGAATTTAATATGGTACACATTTTCATCACAATCCTTTCTGCTTTATGTTCCCCCTCCCCTCTCATGCATGACGGACAAACTACGCAGAAATGTGGAGTGGGAGAGAAAAGGAATTTGGGCTGGATTAAAACCTTGAAATAGAAATTACCCCAAGTAACCTACAAGAATATGGTTCGTCTTAACATTACGTGTGCACTTTCCTTGGGATTTATCTACAGTGTTTATCTATGATACAATGTCGACATTATACAGTAAATTCCTCGGTTACGTGGCATACATACTGTGATGTATTTAATGTTTTGTTGTTGTCTCTTAAACATACTATAATGTTCTAAAAATCGATTATTATTAAATATGAAAATGTCCAAAATGCCCTCCCCCCCCCCTCTCTCTCTCTCTCTCTCTCTCTCTCTCTCTCTCTCTCTCTCTCTGGACCATCGTAGCAAGATACGGGATAAAATCTATGAAATGACGAAAGTAGAGGATTTTTGTTTATGTCATCCCACGATATCTCTGGACTTATGAATGATGGTAAAAGTTAAGTCAAACAGACCAAAGGATGAGAGACAGACAGACAGAGAAAGACAGAGAGTGCGAGCGAGAGAGAACTGTAAAGTCAAACAGGCAAGAGAGAGAGAGAGAGAGACAGACAGACAGACAGAGACAGAGACAGAGAGAGACTTTATGGTCAGTGGTACTGTTACTATAGCAGAATAATGACTTAAATCAACTTTAAATATATTAAAATATTTTAATTACCTCTTGTTGGTTCGTCATTTCGCGTAGTTTCTATTCCACATTAATTTCCACGAGCCGGTACGTGAATGGCGTAGCGTTCATGTGAATGGCATAGCTAACCTAGTGTTTGTAGTGCTCTACTTTTATTATTATAACCATCTTTCATGTTTAAATCATAAATGTGTATTATGTTGATTTAATCATTGTGAAGAAAAATAGAAACTAAAAAAGAAAACAATCAACTTATCAATATGCAAAAGTGATTGTGAATAGCCACAAAAGGCATAGAACTACATTTTGTAGCTGACACATTCGGGGATGTGAGGAGTTCATTCACTCGGTCAATACACAGCCGCCTGCAGTAAATCTGAACTCTGTTCAAAGGGCATATATACCAATCGTTACATTTTTCATTTAAAGGAAAACTCGGCAAGCCTCTTTTCCTTTTAATGAAAAATTTATATATCTTGTGGTATATCATTGATACAGCGTACATTATATATATATATATATATATATATATATATATATATATATATATATATATATATATGCTCCAGTCCTCGATTATTGAATAAAATCTACGTTTCCCTGAAAATAATTGGGTCTTAAAAAGGATATTTCTTCAGCTTGTGTATTCATTAGCTAAGAATATTTTAAAGAGTCAAAAGAATATTACATGTATTCAGTTGCAGCCCCATTTTCATCATTTACAAGTAAACTGCCAAGAATAGGTGTCCCTTTTCTCGGATAGTTAGAGAGTAATAGAAAATTTAATATACGCTTACCTGGAAACAATATTTTTGATCTCTTCTAATCTTGTGGAACCAAGGTCGTCGTATGTGCTCTTCTTCTGGAAATGTGTGGAAAGTTTGGCTTTTACACCATTTATCATTCGTTGTACACACCGGTACGCAACAGTACATGGATATTGTTATATGCTCTTTTTTCTCCGTTAACTTTACATTGTCAGATTTGTGTATTTTTCCATATTGTATGGCTTCATACTGCACTACACGTGCGTCTTAAATAGTTTAGTGTATTAGGAACTACTTTGTAAACAAAAAATGTACTCTAATGTCATACATGCTTTTGGTTGATTATATTTGTTTGTGAATGAACTAAACAAGCTGTTTCGTCCATTTGAAAGTAGAGATGATAAAGTTAACGATGTGGACGAGTTCAACGAGTTACAAATGAAACTTCCAAACAAGCAAACGAATGAACAAAGTCCACAACAAACGTGAGAGACACAGTAATTAAAATACTGTTCTAATCAGTTATTTAGGAGCACTAAACAGTTATTTAGGAGCACTATTTCTGATCTTTCGCAAATAGAATGGTTAAGACAATGACCAGCGCTCTCTAGGGTCTATAAAAATAGCATAGAAAGCATACTGGAGCCAAGGGTCATCGAAAATCTATCAGAGATACACCATTGTACTAGTCAGTCAAAACAGTAAATTCGAGAAAAATGCAACCGAAGGTTTTGGTAGGAAACTAGAGCATCAAAGCCAATAAGCCAGGGCGACGAAAAAGTATTATTTTCGTTGGCTAAATGGACTGTCACATAACAGCTGCTTGCAAATTTCCCCATTAACTATTTGGAAATAAACGTCTTCTTTAGCTGGCCCATGGGGCCATTTGCCTTTAGTGCGCACCTGATTCTTTGCTATATTTGTTAAGCGATTACAATGCCATTTATCTTTGGCAGCAGGGATTAAGCTAAAAAATATCTCATTTAATGCAACCTAAGATGACGTATCTCCTAACATGATTTTGATATTCTATACATTGGGTTTGGGTAGTATTTTCAAAGTGATGCTTGGAATTGGCCCTTTATTTATTTACGGAAGACGTTGCAAATGCATTTTCTTGAGATGTCACTAGGAAGGATCTCAACATCAAGATTTGATCGCATCAAGTGAAATGCACGAGATTATGTTATACAAATATGTTAGTTTATTCTTGAAATGTATTATTAGGCACTTGGATCTGTTTAATGGTGTTTAATGGAGGAATAATTGTTTGGGGAAGAGTTTATGGATGTACTGTGATTATATTCTAGAGTTTAATGAGGTAATAGGACAATGTCAGTGCGTATATTGTAAACATTTCATGTGCGTTGATTGTCAGAACTAAATCTGTTGAATGAAAATTATAGTTAACGTGACGTACATCAAGCGTGCACATATGGCGACATATATGGTCTAACTGGAGACGTTTTCACCTATGGATGCACTTCGAGACAAGTCAAACATGAGAATATCGATTTGTAGATTGTATATCATACGGGTAACTAGATAATAAATTTGGCAGGCCACATTTTGAAAAAAAATCCAATTTAAGCTTGTCTTGCGCTTGCGCAGGATACTAAAGGACTAACTACTAAATCTGGTGCGGCTACTGTGATATTAAATGTCAGAAATATCACACTATATGGATCTAACATTCCAGTCTATACATTCTTTGTACAAATTCGACACTTTATCTGGGACAGGTACGTGGGCATCGTTTAGGTATAATAAAGTATTAACACTCCTTACTTGTTCTGCTGCGTTAGTGATAATAAAGGATAGATTACAAAATGCACGACACATTTTTCCGCAGTTAGATCTTATTGACCTCACAATACATCAAAAGTGAGCTACTGACATTCTTGGGATATGTTAAATCTTCCTATCCAATCAAGTATATGACTCAGAATTAAAAATTAAAGATTTCTGTTCAAAAACAAGGACCGTTCTGATCAAGGAGGCGGATGTGTTATATTTGATATAAAACAACTTTGAAATAATTTGACTAGAAGTACAGTAACCTAATTCAGCCTCTTTCCTTATATGTTCTGTATACAGGCCATCAAATTCCAATGTAGATTGGTTTGACTTATTGATGATGAATTATAAAATTACCAATAGATTAAGATGATGTAATAATAATGGGTGACATTAACACTAATTGCCTTAAATGTTTTCCCAACAGATGTTCCGGCTTAATTGAAACAAAGACTTAGGTGCAAATTAAAAATCAACCAACAAGAGTGATCAAATCAACTCGATCATATCCATACAAAGCATCGTAAAAATATATCAAATATCAAAAAATATATTGCAGTTAATAACTCTGATCCAGTCTGTGCCCCAAGGCGTCTTCTTAAAGGCACTCAGAAAGACAGAAACTCTGAAATCAAGTCCGTGATTGTTGACAATGTCAATGAAAATAATTTCCTCTGAGAGCGAAATAAAGATGTAACTGATATTAATGAAGGTTTAATTTTTGTGATACCAACTATTTGTTCTAGTTCTGGATAAACATGCAATTAAAGCCCCAATTCCTCTGTTTTTCTTAAATTTCTGCATTCTTCCAATCTTACTATAGTTGGGAAGGAAGGAAATGATTTGTTAAAAAAAAAAAAATCAGACATTAACCCTTTTTTGGAAATAAGAAAGATGTAATGTTAAACGACGTTCACTTTAGAATTAAGAGATCCCACCTCTTAATTCAGTCGCCGAAGTCGCTTGTATTTCCATTCTTCCTTGGGAGTGCTGATTTCATACATTCTACAAATTCCTCTAGTGACTAATCTAATGACAACCTTTGCGCATGGCAGACAAATCGATTCCAAAGGGAAAGAATATAGGTAGGCGACTTTATATAATGCTGATCTGAGAAGAAATAGCGTGTATTAGATAAATATAAGACTCGGGTGAATATTGATGATCATTTGGTGCGTTGAAATACATTGAAGGGCGAATTTGGTCTGAACACAAATCTAGCTGTTGCGGATTTCCTTATTAAATGGTAAGAGTACGACACTTACTTTGTAGAGAATAAGAAAAAGAAAATAGTCATAAATGCTAGGTCTTTTACTGCATAATATCAAACGCAAAATGAGACTAGCGTATCACATAAGGATCATCTACCATATCCGACTTAGCGTGATGTTGGGTTCTTCTGTTTACAACTAAATCTTGTGCAATATGCATTTGACTGAAATCGGTTGACCCGCGGATGTCGCCAAATAACATCAGATTAATTCATACGTATCTGACAAAGACTGTTTTTCAGTTCGAGAGAGAAATTACATGGTTCATAATATGTTGAAACGTCGATATCATCTAGTTTCAATTGCACCTAACAACGTATAGGAACAATATATTTCAAGATTCTGTATTAATCCGATGATTTGTCATACACACCTGTTTGCACGTAACGGTGGCAGTGAGGCTTTAAAACAAAGAGGGTTAGACATCATAGTAAAACTTATTGTTCTATTCGATATTATTATCACAATATGCGCGAAGTATTTCTTTTATATTGATTGTAGATTTTCGGTTCCGGTGTTATTAACAAAGCGCTTAGCTCATTGCAGTCTGGAATGCATCAACATACATTTAGTTCTACTTTCACTAGTTATCACTTGTTTTGCGTGGCACCCAGGTATTTTGGTTAGTTTTATTTGGATTTGAACAAGATTTGCATCACAAGTGTAGCATCATCTTCACAAATGATCTTGCTGAGCAAATTTTACATACAAAGTTGATTCATTAATAAATATGGAAAATGAAAGGGTCCCCAAAATGGAGGCGTGCGGTAGACCTGAAGTAAGGTGTGAAAAAATCTCTGAATTTACGTTTCCAGTGATTTAACATGTTACTTAGGTCGAGTTCAATCCAATTTTGTTTGTCTGAGAGGAAACCTGTATAATTTTCGTTTACAGGGGAGTCTTTCATGATTTATCAAGTCAAATGTATTTTGTCAAATCCAACAAGATTATTCCTACATTTCCATTTTCCATATCCTTCAGCTAATGTTTCCTGCATTTTTTATTCAGGCAATAGCATAGGAATGTAAAGCACGAAAGCTCTTTTGTACTTCATGTAAAAAAACATTATGCGTTTATATATTTTTATAAAGTTCTTTGGCAACACGCTTTTCAAAATCTTCAAACAATGTTGGAAGTTTAGAGATAGGTCGATAATTTCTTGGGTCATCTTTTAAAACGTTATCACTTTTATAGATATGGTATACTCTTGTTTCCTTTCGTAAGTACGGAAAAACTTGTTCCAATACTCAAGTTGACAATATCGCTGAGTATATTTTGAGTGGAGAAAGACAATTTTTCCAATTCCATCTAAATCATGCTGATTTGGATATGTTCAGTGTACATATAAAGCCATATATTTCTTTCTCCGTAGCTTGTCGGACAGAGAAGCAGTGCTTTCAGTCAATTTTAACCTCCATACTTTTTTCCAACGTCTGGAGATTTAGTATGTTATGACCTGTATGCGATACACCAATTTTATTAACTACATCGGCTCAAAACTGTATTGAAAGTACATCTGGTAATGTAAACATTATATTGTCATGTTAAACTTTAGTTGGTAGTGTACATTTCCTTTCTGAACTGAGTTCATTAAGATATATTCATATTAGTGTGCTGCCTTCAACATACCAATATTTCTTAGCACAGTCAAATAGTTAAGTGGCCCTGTTTCTCCAAATGCTATATGTTCCCACCCTTTGTTTTGATGATACTTGTCTCTCAGTTGCCTTGCCTGATTTACTTCAGGTGTTAGCCACACATGTTGGTTGTTTTTGCAAGTCCATAAGGGCCAAAAAATCACTCCTAAGCCATATTCAACAAGATTACCCCATGGCACCGGAATACTGTATTTCAATGTATACATTTTCCTCATATGGAGTATTGCAAGACAATCTGTGGATCTGTTCTAAATTAAAGTCTTAAAGTTAGTACAACGTATCATTTTAGATGCAACGTGAGATATTTTCTCGGCGTTTTCATGTGCACAGTTACACTGTATGACTATACTTGATAGAAAAAAATTTATTAGTAGCAATCCTTTTTTATACACGTGTTCTTGCAATGTTACCAGGATATCTCCAAAGGCTTTCCAAAAGGTATAAAAAACAAACAATATCACTTACAAAATCTGAGGTTTATGAATATACAAATTCCAAATTCATGTACAGAATTATTCCAAACGAAATTATTTAGAACTCTTTAGCAATTTATTTAATGCTGAACGCAGTTTGCATGAATTTCTACCGAGGGACCAAATTGTATCTTGATTTATTTTTTGACTAAAGTTTTCGTGTATCATTTCAAATAGTCCACCAGTTAGTTTTTGCAAATCATTCTTGTTTAGGATCTTTATAGTCTTTGTTCTCTTATACGAATCTCTAACACAGTTAGGCTTGTATTCAGTTTTCATTGTAATTGCTACACCTTGCTGGAATTTATAGAATCAACATCTTTAATTTTCGTATTTATTATCTTCTTAGGTACGGCTCGAAATCGTTGAAAAATGAACACAACTCCTGATCATTTCTCATAACCAATGCAGTCTTACCTACCATTCTTTTTAATGAGTCATACTTTCAGCGTGCTTCCCTATCTGATAGAAATGTCTTAGCATAAATCTCTGATATTTTCATCTCTGTGATAATCGAAACTTCTTGTCTTCCAACAATAATTTGCGATACAAACAAATTGCCTTTTAACGAAATAATTACATAATGCAAATTTAACATCATCTGTACTTACATCTGATTGGTTGATTTTATTTTAGGTAGTTTTCGAAATGAAGTGCCCAATTTCATATCTTTCATTTACTTTATGGACTTAATCTTTCATTTCGCTCACAGATGTATCGCAGTATTGTCCAATTTCACCGCTGCATCCACATTTACACTTCATTCTTTTTGTTGTCAAAATCTCTTCATATTGTTTAAGTCGCCTTAATTGTTACACAATGACAACTCCTCTTTGTAAGTTCTCCCCGGGATAGTTTCCCTTTCAGAGTCCCAAGTTGTAAATAGCCTGGTCACCTTTTATGTGTGGCCTTAGATCTATTTCCTTTTCTGCATCCTTCGAACTGGGGGTATGTGTATGGTTTTATGATAGTTGTTCATTTTTGTATCTCAAGACCAGTACCTGTAACTTTATCCGGACTTCACAGAATAGGATTAAGTCTTTCACACAAAAGGAGGGCTCTTCTTCTTCCGTCATTTAACTTATAGTTATTGCCGCAGTTGAAACGTTTGAAAATAATTTAGTGTCAATAGCTTCAAACAACTTTTATTTATTTTGGGGTTTTTATAGAACAGTGGTAAAGTCTGACATAGCTGCTGAAAACAAAATGTACAAGGAAATAAAAAAAATATCAAAAGGACATTGTTCTGTATTGTAAAAGACTGGAGATGTTTAGTATTGGGCTCAGTAAAACCATCAATGCTATACGTATTATTATGTTTACATTGGACACAAACATATTCCGTAAATCTTCTTCAGCTACCTTTATGGTGCTGTTTGAAGGCTTTTTAACTGTGGCTGAATACTTCTGCAGCAACTGAATTTACGGAAAGCAGACTTAATATTTGAAGCTGTCTCTGGAATGTCAATGTTTGCATTTAGACCTACCTCTGAAAGATCCGAAGTGAGAAGTGGTTATGTTTACCTTGGATCTAAAACTAATTTTTAGCCCAAATGGAATAGAGCGACGATGTATTTGGTTTTTTTCATGATTTGGTCCTATCACAAACGAACATGCTAATGGCTTGCTATTGTCAACTGAAGAATAAATATTGAATATTTGCTGTATACTACATTTTTCTATAATATAACATCTGCATAATTAAATTCATGTGGGGGCAATGTCCATTTAGTGTACAGAGAGATGAACATAGAAAGTTTACTTGTTCCTGTTCCTCTGGTCAAATAAATAGTAATATTATACAATTATTAAATCGGTTTGATTAAAGCTGCTTTGTAAACATAGCGTAGCATGTTTTCAATCATTGCTTCTTTCAGTTATATGAAATATGTGTACAAAAAGGTCATCCCTTTTATAAATCACTAATTTTGAAAACCATTCATCGCTTTTGATAAATAATATAAAAGTAATTACTCATCAGTATGTCTAAGACACACAAGTTTGATGCCATATATTTTCAACTTGGATCCTGCACGCACATATCCATTTTCACATAATGCCGAAGTGTCATTTTAGTGTCATTTTCATTCCATAGTAGTGATCCAATCAAAGACACTAACAAACATACATTAACATTGATAACATTTTACATGAATAACGTCAGTTTTGTCCATAACCATGCTACAAACTAAAAAGCAAGTTTATTATCTCTGTGATATTCATTTGCTTAATATCCCTATTTTGTTTCATAATACCGTATTTTTAAACCGTGTGTGGAACAAAATTTTCCAGATAATAACATAATTTTTTCAACACTTGTATATCAGAGCAAATTTACAGAAATCGAAATTTAAAGTGGCCAGAAACTGTTTTCTTTAGAATAGTTTCCAATTACTATCGCACAAGGATGGCAAATGGTAGTATGTATGATGAGCAAAGACAGCGCACCTTTAAGTTAGTTCTTTAGACTGTGCTAATTATATGACCCCTGATGTCCATTTAAATATTGCAGTCTTCAGATGTAACTCATTTTACTTTCGAAATACGTTTTTGTTTCTTTCTTATTGCATATTTTCTATAATTAACATACACGTATCGGATTTTATCATCTTTGTGTTGTTAGGAACTCATTTCCTTACAACCTAAATGGTTGCATTTTTCTTCATTTCACAAAAATGTCTGACAGAAAAACAACGTAATCTATACGAAGCTCTTAGAAGTCTCAGAAGTACATTAATTATAACATGCAGAAAATACATTCCGACTATTGTAATCTTGATAACAAAATGTTGACCCCATTTATAATTAAATTTTGTGTTTGCTTTGTTATCTTTACATTTTAGAATTTAATGGTCAAGATCGTCAATGACTGCACCTCAAACTAATTGCAAAAGAAGTTGTTTTTCATTCATTTGATAACGGATGATATCAGCAGCAATATGTGGAAAGTCTAGAAAAGTCTAGTCAAGTAGTGACAGAAAACAATAGTTGATATTTAGTCCTTTTCTCTTTCACTGTGATGGTGAAGACGATGAACTCATTTCTTAGAAACTATGTCAGCCAGTAAAATGATACATATCAGTGAGGATTTAGCATAGGAATAGAATCGATTCACTGTTCTAATCTTCATTTATCTTAATTTACTATTGATGCATAATAATGTTATCAATTTATGCATCTGTAAATCTGTATTAACGGGAAATTTTTATTAGTCACGTGATTTCGCGATCTTGTATAGTTGAAAAATATATTAAAAATAGCAAAGCTAAGCGTGGCTTTCTTTTAAGCAGAAGAAGTTAGATTTCCTTCAGTTTGTTTAGCTTGGCTGAAACAATAAAAATAATAAGTGATTTTAGATTGAAAAATAATTATGAGGAACTGTAATTCATTTTAACTTAGTAATCAAGTTTGTGCCATTACGTACGGTTAAAAAATTCTCAATTTTCGTTTTTGTTTTGCCACTACAAATCTGTGACACCATTTGTATTACTGGTTAATGCTTTCAAATTGGAAAAAAAACATACGTGTTATGCAATGCTAATCTTTGTAATGGGCAAGGCACATTCAGTCTACGCCAAATGGTCCCTAGTGGCATTAATTAACAAGTGCAGAAAGTGGTGAAGCCATTTATACACGTCCAGGACAGCCCGGTGGTTTTCATCGCAGCGCAAATGTAATTGGAAGAGATAAAAGACAGTCAGCTCTGTGCCATCCAAATGAAAGGACACTGAGAGCAAAAATAGAACCATTCAAGTTTAGAGAGTATTGCATTTTTGTTTTAAATCTGCAAAATTGTCTGGCCAAAAAAAAATCGAGGCCTATATACATTCCCCGTTAGAACTTTAGACTTCCAAAAATCCATCATTGACATATGCCAAGTTCGTGGCGATGACTTGGTAAGTAGAGTTAGTGGTAGAGTAAAAAGTGTCAGTGACTTGCCGGCAGCTGATGCTATGTATCACCAATCTTGTAATCTGAATTTCAAAACACAAATGAATGTCCCACAATCTTTTTCACCATCAAACGACAAAATAAGTAGACAGACGCGTGTGAGACCAGTTGATTCTATTTTAGCAAATGCTTTCAGTAATGTTATTCAATATATGGAACAAAATAACAACGAACAACTAAGTATATCAGATCTTGTACAGCACATGCAAAGCATTTGTGGAGACAGTGCCTTCAGTCCCAATTATATGACAAACAAATTGAAGGAACATATATCATCATTACAGAGCTGAATGGTAAAAACAATCTTGTCACCCTTAGATATAATGTATCATCTTTATTGCATGACTTCCATCAACGCCAGAGAAGTAAGGATGATAAGACTGAAAAATGTTATTCTCAAAGCTGCTGCTGATTGTGTTCAAGGTGATATAAAGTCCATAAAACATTACAGGGACATTTACTCCACTCCAACAGGAACTGAATGTATGTATCATTGATACTGAGGTTATCCAAGTAGACCCACAACTTCTATTTCAAAGATTGACTGCAGTTGCTAATCAAACAGTGGAGAACATGTCTCACATAATTACATTCGAACTTTGTAGTGTACCATCTTCTTTTATTTGGCTCATCTGGGTTTCGGAGATTACAATAAAACTCGGTTTTGGAGGATGCAATCTGGTCCCTTGGAGATTATGAAAAGGGATATTCCGTAAATAGTAACATTCAGCATGTACTAGATGGAGGGTCGTTACTGTAGCGGATATATTTTGAACATGGTTTAGCCTTCAAACAGATCTGTACTTCGTACGTCGACTACGTATCAACAAAATATCACGAGCCAGTTATAGGTTTTGATAGTTATAGGGACCTTCCGTCAAAGACGAAACACACTTGCATCGCACATGTGGAGTTGTAAGGACAAAAGCATACCATTCAATGGGAATATGAATTCTTCCTAAGTAGCCTTGAAAGTAAACAGCACTTCATCCGCATGTTTGGCGAACATATGTATTGACAGTGTGAAGACAGCGGTTGAATGCTCAAGTCGGAATAGTGTTGTTCTACTCAGTTCTGTTTCTTCTTTTTTAAAAGAATTTATATTTATTATATTAGCGAAACAAAGGAACTTCTTGGATATGATAGATGTCTGATGATAATATGAATTCATTCTATACCAGTATGTGATTCAACCTCAGGACTGCTTGAGGTTGGAAATGAGCTGAACTGAAAAGGATAATTAACGACCAGCACTTAAAACTATGCGCAGAATTGCAGACACAAGTCCTAATAATTTAAAGCCCTGAATAAAATTCAGTAGAAGTCCAGAATAAATCCAAAAACTGAAGGTAATCATGTGTCTGTAGAGTGTTGATGTGTCAACAGTCTTTTGTTGAATCATAGTAATATAATACCGGGTCTGAATTCACTATTAATTCTTGTGAATGTCTCTATCCAGGAATTTTATCAAAGCACTTCTGTATTTCCATAAAAATAATCACCTGAATTCAATAATTTGAAGAAATACAATTTCCGGCCAAAACATGAAACACTGGGCACAACATATAATACAATTTGAAAGGTGCTAGATCTTAAAGCAATTCCTCTATGTTACAAGATTATATAGTTCTCTACTTGACTTCAGGTTACAAATAGCATTTTCTGAAAAAAAAAAATTACCTAATGGAAAATAACCTTCTAGAATGATCCTGGTGTTTACAAAATAAAAACCAGAACCTGGATTACGTAAAATACACTAAAGAAAATCCAAAACCTAGACCTAGACCCATAAAAACATATTTACTTCTATTCATAATAATTCTGATTCGAAACCCATACACACAGAGAATAATTTAGCTATGAATTAGTTGTTTACACAGAATAAAATAAAAAAGGCAATTCAGTTCAAGCAGAAATGAACTCAATGTTGGACAAGGTTAAGTCCAACATGCAATGTTACATTATAATAGCATGCAATGAAATAAAACAATATTAATAACACAACTAACAATGTAAATTATATATATATATATATATATATATATATATATATATATATATATATATATATATATATATATATATATATATATATATATATATATACTCTACATATATACATACATTTATACATACATACATACATAGTCATTATTAAAAATGTGCAGTATCATTAAATACTGCACTTCTTCATACCGTACGACACGTGCGTTTAAAAATAGTACCGCGTATAAGGAACTACGTTTGATTGTTCGATTGTAAACAATGTACGTTCATGTAGCAGATCCTAGGTTTTTTATTTTAGATTTGTCTGTGAAGGAACTGAACCGGCTATTTGATCCATTTGCAGTAAAAACGATAAAGTTGACTATGAGGTTCAATTCAGTGAGCTACAAAGGGAACTTTCACCAAACAGGTCAGTCTAAATAATAAATTCGAAGAAAACATTCAACTGAAGAAGGCGAGCTTTTGGTACAAAACTAAGAGCCTCAGGTCTAATAAACCAAGGTGTCTAAGAGGCCTTAGTTTCCACTGGCGAAGTGGGCTGTCATACCTCAGCTGCTTTGCAATTTTATCCAGTTTACTATTATTAGACAATGTTTGGATGCATCTTACAGGCCAAGTAAATAGCTAGAGTCCATCCAACAAAGAGTATGAAAGCGACAGCACATAAATATGTCTTCTTTAACTGGTAATAACAATGACAATAAATTTACTTACTTTCTTGCATCTTTAATATCCTCAATTTATGCTTTCTTTGTTTTTTCTGCTAACCAGAATTACATGTACTTAATTTCGACTACACTTCCAACCAAAATCACATTCTCCTTACCGTACTCAGAATAACTGAATGTAATATCCCCTAGCAAACAACATTCGTTCCTGTGTCTTTTTGAGAATTTTAAGTAACATAATTCATATCATTCCCACATTATGATTCCAAACAATCAATCACAGAACTGAAACACCTGTGCAGCTACATCAAGACCAGTCCATCTAGTCACGTGTACATCGTACGGATTCGACCCAGTTAATAGATCTAATCCATCACAAATAGATAAGCAGAATTTATTTGCATCGACAGAAAAACAAAATCCCTCCATTCCAGACCAAATGGAAACGTTGTTTCAATGTGCATTTATTGACATTATGATTCTAAATTTCATTTTTAGGTAGAACAAAACGAGATTTATGTTTTAAACGAATGACTGTTTTTGAATAATTTGGAATGACAGAACTTATCACATGCATTGTTCATGCATATGCTTCAGTGATTCAATCGGTAAGAAATGACATGCAACATGCAGTCAGCTTATTTAATTCCTATATTTATTCACATGTAAAAAAACAAACAAATAACCTATTTCAATATAAAATTTATATTTATTAATATAAAATGTTAATTAATTTCAACTTCCAATTGCAGTAGCTAGTCCGCCAATGATGCATATAGGATGGAAGCATATAAGTGGTCATGAGCTAAGCACACATGCTTAATTAGTTAATCATACAGTTTACGTCACAGTGGCCTTGGTTATGAGGATGTTGTCCAAACAGAAATACATCCAATTATCAATTTTTTGTAATTCGAACATTCAGCACACAATAATCAAACAACTTAAAGAAAGTCACTGAAGCATGATCACATGGAACTCTGTTTACAATAAGGAAGCAGTGCCACTCACTGACCAGGTTTCATAATTCTAGGTAATGTGACGTAAAATGTTACCAAAGCCAGGAAAGGATCAAATGTAGCTAACGATGAGCTTGTTTTCTTGTAAGGGTGTGGAACTCACATAGAAGCATATCATTACAAATTCACAATTCTAATATGAACAGTACATTTGAAATGAATATCAAACATAAAATTTAACTTAAGTCAGTGAAACATAAGTTATAGACCATAATGACAGAGAGAGTAGTGTTCATCAAGATGGATCCCCTCACATGATTTTAATTTAATAGGTAAATAACATGTAAGTAAAACTATCTGAGAAGAGCGCAAAAATTTAACGCAAGCCAGTAGTTGTGAATTGTAGGCAGTAGCAACAGTGACCATTTGTAAAGGTGTGGACTAATAGAAATATATATTAGTACATTATCTAATAATTCAAGCATGAACAGTTAAAGTACAAAATTGAACCTATGTCAACTGTGTGTAAGATATGAGCCACAGTGACCTTCTTTGGAGAAAAGACTGTATACCTTGACCATGATGCTTCAATCCAATACAGTCCAAAAATAAATATCTCGTGATAGTTTAAACGTTAAAAACTGAACTTTATAATTCAGCAAATAACGAAAGTTACTGAACCCTGAAATGTGGGTCTCGTGCATTTAATTTTGTGATGTGGATATAATACCTGTCAAGATGCATCTCCTCACCAAGGTTCAAGGTTGTAGGTATAACTGGATCTATACAATGTAAGAAAGGAATGGTCACTCAAGTCTCAACACTTTCCCTGTGGAGACGAGACTGATCCAGATTTTCTTTCAGTTTTTCTTTTTGGCACATAATCATACATTTATCGTGTTGAATCTGGCTGGGATGATAGTTTTTACCTCCAAATTAACGTTCATGATCAGAGCTGAAATTCTTTCAGCCAAGTCATTAGCAAAACAGGGGACTAAATCTTGTTGTTGTTTTGACCATCTCAACATCATGAGTGTCTCTGTCTTTTTATACTGTACATTGGTTTTCTTGTTCTGGCTCAATGACATTCTCGGCTCTCTCCAGTGATGGCTCGCATATTATACCTTCTAAAAGTCTAGAATCATTTCTCTCTAACTGTTGATTTCCAGAATATTGTCAAATTCTGCATGCAAGATGACGTTCACCATGTTCGCTAGAGCTTCTGCAAAACGAAGTTCCACAGGAAGTTGGCCTGAATGTTATGGGTGGAAATGTCCCTTTACTCTGAATTGTTCTGGAGTGAAGTCAAGGCCATCAGCATAACCTCCTGCATAATCTTTGTAAGAAATTCCGTAACTGGTGTTAGTCCCTAACTGTCTCGTGGCTTCATACAGGGAAAAGTAAGATCTCAAGTAATTTGTTCTGGGCGAAATTAGGTTCAATGAGACTAGTACGCAAGGTCTGGCCACCTTGACTGACTTCTATATTGGACACTTTGAAGTGTTGAAAGTTGAAAGAATTTTGATCAATAACTCCGTTGAGAGCTGCATTGCTGACGATGCAGATGGGCGAACGTTTCGGTAGCTGTTCTTGGAAAAGATGATCTTCGATCTTGGAACTGAGTCCAGAAGCAATGGAAAAGATTTTCACTTCCACTCGTTGTATCAGATACGTGACTGTCGTTCTGCTCAAAATGTGACTGATGTTTCCCACTTTTGGTAAAACTTCTACACGGCGCTTGTAGAGTCGAGCTTTCTTAGATAATAGTTTTATACTCGTTAGCATCGGCCATCAAAAGGAAGACAGTACTACATCGATTTAGTCTCAGGTGCACATCAACTCCGTTCAACAAATATTCGTCTTGCAACCACATATCCAAATACAAGCATTCCAAGTGGATTTGTACATTAATAACAAACTCGCCAAAAACAGCATAGGTACTTACCCTTAACGAATATACCTGGAAAATCTCTTGACGTACGGAAAATAGGCTAAGAAAACACAATTGGATGCTTCCGTGAAATGGAAACCCGACACGTTCAACAAGTTCGGCGATGCAGTAGCAGCTGCAGGTATAGATGGCGCTCCTCACAGTGTGAGATTTAACAACCGTCGAAACAAAATCAAACAATGGCGCAGTTTAGAATTGTCCTTTCTGAGAACTTTGACTTTCAGACACAAGTAACTGTTATTCAGATTGATGTAATTTTCAGTCTGTCCTTTGATTTCAAATTAGATTGGGGCTAGGGAAGTCAAAGGCGGAACGGGATGAAATTCTACTCTTTAGGTTTCAGTATATTTGGCATGGCAAACAGATCGAGTTCTGACTCGGAACATTCTCAAGAATCAAGGTGCATAATATTCTTAATAATACGTCTAATTCTCTGGCTGTTATCTGTTCTTATTCTTTCCCGGAACGTGATTATGAGCTCTGTACGGGTTTCGACGTCTGTTTCTGCCGTGCCTTTACTATGGCGTGGAAGAGAAAGGAATGCCTTAGCCAGAAAGGTGAAGAGCTTATACAGGTTTCTCGGCGACCCAAAAGGTCGCCAGTTTGAAGCAACTTATTTATGCCTGCTCTCACAAATGTTTCTTTGGGACTTTTTGTCGATGACGACACTTTGGAGAAATTCTTTTCCTAGAGACAAAGCGGCATCTTTCAAAGCGTGCCATCCTCGGGTCACAATCTGCATTTTCGAAAAGCGGATTTGAGCATATCTCTCAAATATGTCCTTCATGTCGAGCGATTCCTTGGTGCACAGCATACATGGGTTACAATTCACTGTAAAGACCTTTTCGAAAATGCAGTTTCACCGTGCCGTTTTCTTTCCATAATGTAATATTTTGTCCAAGATCTCCTTTTATAACAACGTTGACGATGCCAAAATATGTCTTACTGACCGGAAGATGATAATGATGTATAAATTCATGTTGAGACATAATACTCCACCTCATCGGAGTTCACGTAGATCAAATTCAATACTTCGTTTAGTTCCACAGGGTAATGAAAATACTTGTAAAATAGCTCGTTGTTATTGATGTCTTTTGAGTTCTGTGGTTACACTCAGAATATCAAACAAAGTGAAAGACAACGTGATGAACAACGAAATGGCATCCAAAAATTCATTTTCACACGACGAGCTATTTCATGTTATTGTATCAGTACACTTCCTTTGTTTTTATCCAGGGCTTTGCCAAATTGATGGTTGAAAATAGTGCCAGTCATTTCGACCAGATGTTGAGCACTAAACTAATAGTCAGCAGGCATTTGTATGATATAAATGCTCAGTTGAGGGTTGGCTGGCTCTGGTCTTTTCGGTTCGTAAAACGGATGATCATTTTAATCCAAGTTCTTGTACTTGTTCGTTGAGGATTTCGACGATATACGTCGCTTGATTTCCACTGACATTCAGAACGTGGATGGGATAAATGATTTCTATCAAAGCTACTTTAAACTGAGCTTCGTGACCCAACTGTATGGCCTGATGTAATTTGGCCGTAAAAACAACATAAGGTGCTGTTGGAAAACAAACCCATAGAACTGTCACTGAGTACAGTAAAATAAATTGGTTATTCATAATTCGATAGTTCTGCTTTCAAAGGAGTCACTCAATATCAAAGCAGAATACGTTTCCAAATGTTCCAAAGATGGCTGTTGCTGCTGTTGTGGTTGTGAATTAGCGTTGGCCGCAGACTACGGTTGATACTGTTCATGAATATTTTAAAGAAGAATTAGGAAGAAGATGACCGATGCAGCTGCTAAGTAAAACGGTCAACAATTGTTTGTCTTCTTGTTACAAACTCAAATTGGTGATTCCTGCTCCGATGACACAATGCACCACAAAGATTTGGCAGATAAAAGAGCATTTGAGTTATACGCACTTGTTCTTCACAGCACACCCACAGAGGATGCTTTGGTAGTTCCTGAAAAGATCTACTCTGGGAAGAAGAGTTCGCTACTGTGCTTAACGGCACTTTGGTCACTTCTTTTTTATAGTCGATGACTTGCAAAGCGGTAATCCAAGAATCAAAACTCGCTGTATATCCTTTCCAACGCACTTTCTTTTCTTTTAGTCGGCGTTTGTCTACTTTACGTATTTGTCGATCGAGATTGCTTTCGATATCGTACACATCGTTTTCCTGTTTGGTCAGAGAATCGGGGCCACGCTCTCGTCCAGTGAAACCCCAAAAATTGGGTTGTCCAGTTAAGTAAATAACCATTAACAAAGGTGCGTTTGTTTTTTGCCAATGAGTGCCCAATCTCGTTAATATTCCGCGTTGCTTTGGGGCAGAAGGGACCGTTTCAAACGATTGATCAAACACTGCCACTTTGTTGTCGGGGATTACTTCGTCGGGTGTGTTTCCAATGCTACGATGGCAAGATTGAGTGTAACCTTTGATCAGACGCGGTTACACGTCGATGTATATGAGTGTGTGTTGATGTGTAAAATATTTCCACATGCAGTCTTCCAAAGTGCGTTGAAAACGTTCCACGACAATGGCATTCTTTTTGGAATCGACGGTGATGAAACGATGGATGTCTCTTTTCTTCATTTCAATTTGGAAAGCTTGGTTCAGAAATTCGATTCCCGTATCTCTTTGTCTTTTGGCATCGGAGAATTTGACGACAACCTTGTTTCAAAACCAATTTTAAAGCTCTTACTAACTCGGAGCTCAAAGGAACGACCCAAGCGGATTTGAAAAAGACGTCGATGACATAAAAAATATTTGTAACCGCGATTGTACGTTGCCCAAATAAGTGACATCTGCTAAATTGGCTCGCCATTGATGCTATTTATTCTTGTAACGAACGTCGTACCTCGGGTAAATGTGCATTTTTAAGTTTAGTTTTAGCAGCACGATACAATTTTTGAATTCCTCTGTAACCCGCAGGATGGAAAACATTGTAGTAAATGCTAGCTCAAAAGCTCTTGATGAGGGTTATCTTCAATATGTCACCCAACTGTACACCGATGCTACTCTTCGTTTCGTGGGGTTTGTGGACTGATTGATGTGTACAACTTGCCACATGCTAGGAGCCGATGGTGGTTGGAAACGGTCGCTTTTTCTTTTCACGCTTCTGTCTTCCGTTCGTTCCTTTTTGTTTCTGCCGAAGAAGGGGTCAACATAATCTTTCTTCACCCAAACTTTTATTTCTTCTGCTTGGGTAGTTGGGGAAGGTGTCAAGAAGGAAATGGGTGCCATTCGAGTATTATGGAAGCAGACGGAGATTGAAACACTTCTGTGTGTCCTCTTCTTCGTCTTGTATCCGTTTGGATGCGTCTGTGTTGCTCACTTTGGGTGGTTGGCTCTTCCTGATAGCCTTCAAATCTGTCAGAGTCAGTTTAGCTATTTCGTCTAAAGCTCTCTGGTGCAAGAGTTTAAAATGTTGCAAGACTTGGCCGTACCGCTGCAATTTTTTTCCGTTTCTGACAATCAGTGCGATCAATGAACGATTGTAATTATTGTTCTCACTGTGACATCTCAGTGAGATTAGTATATGGAGGTAAATGAAGTCTCCGTTGTTCGTACCAATGATAGAGTTCCATCCATCGTTCGTAAAGTAATAAAGTCAGCTTTTGTCCTTCTGTGACATTCCAAGATATACGTATGAGGCCTTTCAAGAAATGGGGTCCTTTTTACCTTCTCATGATGCATCCTAAAATGTGGCCGAGCAATCGGTACTAACAAAGGGGCAGCCAATTTGAGCAATGGCGCTTTCAGTATGGTCAGAAATCCTCTGCTTTGCACCTGCATATTTTGATTTTGACTATTGAATATTTCCTTTTGGCCATTTTGTGAAGAACCTTTCGATGTTATCCAACCGTTCCTTGTAATATATTCAAACAACATTCCAATACGGAATCGATGATTTTCTTTACGTGCATTTGAACGATTTGTTTTCCCATCGGTGAATTGGATTTCATCAGTGACAACACATCCAAATGTTTGGCTAAGCAATGAAGCAGTCTCGTTCTTTTCCTTTTTATTGGTGTATTTGGAATTGAGGGGCGTGCACTTTTAGAGGTGCATCATTTTCTTTCAGGGACAAACAAAAAACAACTGAACTGAATCGCCTGGCACACGTCTTCTTTATACTGGAATTCGTCTCCATTGATTGTCGGTACGTAGTAGCAACTTGATGACGGGCATCACTCGACGTTGAAGTCATTTAAACGGGATAAATCGTGACAGTTCTTGTTTGGGTAAATCCAGTAAACTTTGTAATACTCCTGTTCTGTCTTGGACTTGGGTCTTGGGTGAGGACACTGCAGCAAAAGAAGAAAAGGTCGTCTCAACTAGAGAATTTTCATAGCAAATGAGTTTCAATTTTTTCATCAGGTTTGGCAAGCATCATGGTCAACGATGAAGTCGTTGAGGCTAGAGACACTATCACGGAGTGGTGTGGTTTGGGGGAATACGGTTGCGTCTGAGGAGCAGTGACTCTCTTTCCGGTAGGTATTTTCTTGGGACTTACCTTCTTCATGGGATTTTCTTTCTTTGAGTGTGCACTGGCCTTGGAACAACCAATCTTCTTTTTGGGAGATGATTTTTTCTTGGTGATCGTTTAGTCATTAGGATCCAATTTTAAGAGGGAACAAATAATGAGACCACTTAAAGAGCTGCTACCCCCAGGTTTCAAAATGATTAGGGTTTCTTTGGTTTGAGTATCGATTCTCGAATCTGCCAGTTGTGACAAGGCCACCTTATAGTTTTCAATAAAGCATTTAGTTTGATGAAATATGTTGATAATGCCTTGAAGTCTACGATCGTAAGACTGGCTTCTGATACATGGACACGAACTTGTGTATTATTTTTTCTCACGACTGATGCCGTATAAGGCAAGAATTCATTTTGCTGGAGGTTGAGATTCAAAATAAGTCAAAACGACGACTGTTGGGCAGAAAAGAAATGTAGGATGTTTTATGAGTATTTGTCATGCCGATAAGGACGGGACCTCCTTCTTGACACCAGTCATGAAGCAGATGGGTACGAAATCTCAAATAATCAGGAGTGATCGGTAAATGGGCATGAGATGTTTGCGTCCAAACATGAAAGCCAAAACCTTTCCAGTTACGTACATCTTTCCATTTCTGGTGTACGTCACAAGCTACACTCTTCTTGGTAAGCATGAAAAGTCGATAAAGCGCCACAAATCTGTTCTTCATACATAGGTATGGACATATCTACGAGGAAAAGTATCCATCAGAAATTGCAACACTTTCACAGAAGGAGTCTCTCGTGCACATATAAACTTGACGTGGAATACTGTGATTGATTTCCTATTACGGAATCTGTTGCAAAGCAACTGATTAAGCTCGTGGCATTTTATGTCCACCTCATAAAGATTCCGAATCTGTTTAGTCCTTCATAAGAATATCTTTCTTATGGAGATAATAGGTATACATTTGCCACTTGGTATGCGGTGATAAACCGTACAAAGTCAGATTAGTCATTAACTTACACATCAAACGCTCTAAAGAAGTCTCATCTTGAAGCGATACTTGTTTAACGGTTCAAACCTTTTTGGTTGTTCTTTTTGAAATCTTTTAAATTTGGTGTATATTAAGGAATTATGTGTACCACTTTAACCACGTAAGAAGTCTTGGCATCCAAAGTTTTCTGATAAGTTTGTGCTCGATCGATATCTGTCCATTTGAAAATTTTCCAAAACAATCAATAGCACTCAGGTACCAGTGGTTAAAATAGTTGTGTCGTAA
>JAECUM010017510.1:0-14474 GCA_016617855.1 Megalonaias nervosa | reverse complement strand
AAAATGGCGTTAAGCCCCACAACAACAACAACAACAACAACCCGCAGATTTGTCCACCCAGCGCGTGTTTTAAAAGTGTCATCCAAGAACACAAATGACTATTCATAACCACGTGCAGGGCAACCAGGAGGTGACGTATTGGCGAGACCGAAATACTATCCCAAAGAACTGTAATTTTAATATATGTATATCGCATTTTGTATTGGAAGCAAATTTGATTATGCTGCATGACTGGAACAATCTAATGAAACAACCCAATGATGTAAGAAAGATATAATAACCCCACCCACACGTCTCCAAAAAAGCAAGGCAAAGAACGTTAAGACGATCATGACGGGAAGTACACTTAACCATTACGTAGAAGTAACGATAGCATCAGGAATGATAACAGTAACAACAACAGCAACAACAATAATAATAATAATAATAATAATAATAATAATAATAATTCTCACGACCAATAACACTGTCTCTTCAAACTTATATAAAGACGTAATGATCGAACATTTCTATATATGAAAACAGATAACACCCAGTAACATTTCAATAGGTCCTAGATTGCTATAAAACAATAAGACTTGAATTGAAACATCCATTAAAAAGACAACCTACATGGGACCTCCGCCAGTACTTGAACTAAAATATCCATTGAAAAGACAACCTACGTGAGACCTCCGCCAGTACTTGAACTAAAATATCCATTGAAAAGACAACCTATGTGGGACCTCCGCCAGTTTGATTTTCCCAGAGTAGCCTTTAACAGACATGCGTTCATTAGCTTGCAGTCGACACGTAGAGAAAGATCGTTATTTATGTAGTAAACAGCAAGCTGTCCGTAATGTGTTTCCAAATTCGAGACATTATTCCTGACTCCGTATGATTTTAAACGATACAGAATAGAGGATACACTTTCTTTAAGTCTACACAAAATTGTATCACCGTGTATATTGATATAAGTAATACCCATGCAAAGTTGGTCATGGCCGTTTAACAAGAGGTAAGTAATCGCTTATTCTCGGAATCACCTTGATAATTACGGTCTCGACAAGTCGGAGTATTGTTTACTCTTTCTGCTCCAACTGTTTTGAACAAATTCAGCGTGAACTTCTTCATTGTGTAGAGTAGATTTTTTATGCGAATATTACTTCTTAAACCAATACGGAACCGTGTGACCAATATAAATATCACTTTAGATTTAATTTATTTCCTTCAGTATAATGTATGTTATCACTGGCTCATGAAGACAGTAATTGTTTCAACAGGTTTGTCATCGGTCAATTAACCACTATTAAGCTAGTTTAACTGAAGCTATCTGTCCGACTCATTTCCATATAGAGATACAGATTAGTATGTTCGATTATTTGTTGACATCCAACGGTGCCCTGCAAAACTGTGACATCTATTGTAAGAATTTTGCGTTGTATGAGGAGTGTAAATATCCGTCATTTATATATGATCTT
The DNA here is from genome assembly GCA_016617855.1 of Megalonaias nervosa. Taxonomy (NCBI): domain Eukaryota; kingdom Metazoa; phylum Mollusca; class Bivalvia; order Unionida; family Unionidae; genus Megalonaias; species Megalonaias nervosa. Next base: position 13,014 of record JAECUM010017510.1, on the reverse strand, counting down.
CATTATTATTTTATGCACAATAATTGGTACGTAAATTGCATCAATTTGTCTGCAAATATGATGGAACAGAATACGTATTGTTCGTGATCTGCATTACACATCGTGCTCATTAATGATCTCCCTTTTGTGTGCTTCTGTCCCGGATAGCAAACTCAATAGCATTAAATAATTTCCGTGCAAAACAGCTATCTTAAGAGTTTCATGACGACCATAATGTGAAAAGACATCTAGGTAAGAATAAGTATACTTTAACAAATATTTTGTTCAAATTAAAATCGCTTTGGAAGGCTTTTCGTACCTTTCAACGAATTTTGGATGAGTTTAGTTATACACATGTAAATGAATACTGTGTTTAGGTTGTAGTTTCGAGCATAGATCAGCTCGAGTTGCATGGCATGACCCGGTTAGTGTGCACCAGATAGATTGCAACTTTTCTAAAGTACGATCCTATCGTTTTAATATCTCTCTCGACCGTGACGTACTGATGCAAAATCTTATGGTACCCGTGAAAGGTATAATTTGAAGATATTTTTTCGGCATGCTTGCCCTGGAAGCAAAATAAATTAATCAATTTGACAGGAACGATAGAGGAGACAATCACATAAGCAAAGAAACATGACTTAAAGTTATCCCTCAACCCCAAAGACTTATGAAAGGAAAGTCGAGAATTTAAGAACGAGAAGTTATTCTTCCCCTTTATAATAATAATAATAATAATAATAATAATAATAATTAGAAGAAGAAGAAGAAGAAGAAGAAGAAGACATTCCCATACCTCTATCTTTTACCACCAATAAATATACATATTCAAGGAATATTTAAATCCCAGAAAGCAGAAAAACTCAGCAATATTTAACCAAATGTAAATTTCTACAAAACGAGAACTGAATGTACCTGTCCGTTTGAAAAGACAATTTATGTGGAACATCCCAGAGTTTCGGTTTCCAGTTGTAACCTCTAAGGCATATGCACTGCATAGTCTGCAGTCGCAAAAAAGAAGAAGACATTTATTTATGGTGACATCCAGATGTATTTGATGTGTTTAAAATTTGAAATTGGGTTATGGCACAAAAACGTTTGAAACGCTTCAGAATAGACAATATTATTATTTAAGGTTTGATATTAAGATATTTAAGGTTTGACAGAATTACATCACCCTAGGTAATGATCGAAATAATATAAATAAAATGCTGTCATAGGGGTCAAACGCAAGAAAAGTCAAAATGAAATTTTATGTATCAACTATCTTGTTCTTTATTTGGTTCGTATTTCATTTTCGAAGATGACCATGACATTAATAAATAGTTTAGTTTCTGTGAACACGCGAGTGGCTAATAATGTCAATTTGTGCTCCTAATTTGTTGTTGCACATTGGCGAGCTTATGCTGTTCAGGTTGCTCAATCATCAGTGGGACCACTCCGGTGGAGTAGTGGTTAGAGCGTCCGCCTTGGATCGGGAGGTCGCGGGTTCGAACCCCGGCCAAGTCATGCCAAAGACTTATACAAATGTTACTAACAGCTGCTTCGCTAGGTGCTCATCATTAAGAGGTTAGTGTTAGGACTGGTCGACCTGGTGTCAGGATAATGTGACTGGGTGGGACATGATGTTACATGTCTGCGTCATGATGCCCCCGTGCTAGACATCATTATAAACTGCCACACTGCAGACATCGTAGAGATATGACTGCAAAATTGGTAAAGCCACCTTAAAAGTCCAAATCACACACACGCACACACACACGGACACACACACAATCATCAGTGGGAGTGATGCAGTTCCAGGAGTTAGGTGGCTTGTGCTTCTGCACTGCTTCTGCGATTCCACAAAGCTTCAAGTATGTGGCTCCAGTGTAGATGACGCTGCGTCAGGTGAAACTATCTTGTGTGAAATCTTCGAACGTCTCAAGGTCAATGATAAAATGTTTTGGGTGTTTCTCCTGACCTCCGTGAAATCGCTTTCCCTTCTTCAGCTTGCCGTAGAAGATCATCTTTATCGCTTGTTTCTCTACCACCCTGCTGACATGGCCTGTCTATCTCAGCCTGGATTTCATAAGCAGAGTGGTAATGCTTGAAATGCCTACCCGTGAAAAATCATGTTTCTGCAATCATATCTTCATCAGCTTCGTTAAGCAGACAATATCAAATCGTTCAACTTTTCGGCATGGCTTCTGTACACCTATCAGGGCTCGCATGCATATAGCAGGAAAATCACTTGGTAAACCTTCCGTAGTATATGTCAGACTGATGCCTGTGCTCCCCACACATTTGTGCCTATTCTGGCGAATGCCAAACTTAATTTGACGATTCTGGCGTTGATTTCGTTGTCGATGTGGACTTCTGGGGATATTGTACTGACAAAGTAGGAAAACCTATCCACTGTCTGGAAGATTTGGACTTTCGCTGTGATGGTTGGCTGAAAATAACGCTTTCTTTAGCAAGTTGATGCATTAACTATATCTTCCTGAGCCTGCACGTGAGACCAAAAAGCTCTCTCAAGCTCTCTCTCTCTCTCTCTCTCTCTCTCTCTCTCCTCTAGGCCTGTTTGAATATAGTAGCAACACTATAGTATCAGTTTGATGACGAGTAGATTGTGAAACGAGTGTTGATATATATATTGATTGGATTTTAAAATTATTTCACTCCTACTCTAGTTAATACCTAACTTACTCCGACTGAGGTTTGAATACGTATTTGTTTCTTGGACATGTTCAGCCATGGAAGCAATGTTCCGTACTTGTGTCAATGAAACCTGGAGAGTTTAACAATATAATACCAAACGTAGTTACTGTAGCCTACATTTAAGAACCGTTGACTACGTTTTGGACTTAGGTCAAATGCAAATTTGACTTCAGAGTGATAAAAAGCATCGTTGGCGGGACATTCGTTTCCAGTGAGTACATTTCTTGTTCTTCTTCTGTCTGATTGTTATATCTGCTCGTCTTTCACACGAAAGACTGCAACTGGACAAATTATACTGTAAAGGGCATAATATATCTAGGAGAGTAGCAAACAAGATACATGACTTAATATTCAAATGCTTGACAACTCAATATATATATATATATATATATATATATATATATATATATATATATATATATATATATAATCAATTCACGCATATCTACTGAAGAGCGAGGAAAGCGCATATCCCTGGATCCGATATAATAGGTCAGGATACAATATAACTGTTTGCCGTTACTCGCGGAATGGTTCTCTCTTTTTCACTACTTCCACTCCCAATGCGAAGGGAACGTATTTAATGTGGATGTTCGAGCAGTGATAACGTTCTGCATGAGGTCTTAGAAAAACACCATTTTATTGATTTGTGATCTATTCATGTATTACACCTGGTAATTTATAATATGCTCGGGGTCTTATTTAGTAATGCTAATTTGTCCACACCTTTAACCCATCAAAGTTTGTAAAAAATGTACCTTATATCTTGATGCCTATATGTTTAATATGATGAACCCATGAACTATTCAGATTGTCTGTTGAAATTGTTGAATATATAACACAATAGCTGTATATGATGTAGTGAAAGTTTTTAAAGTTTTTTGCGCTTTCGTGCTAGCTTAGCAGATGTACGAAAGTGGGGTCATTGATGGTTCTGTATGAATGAAATCGCGGTATTGCAAATTTGAAAGTGTAGTCATAGTGTTATTTCATCCTCACACAATTGATAATTCTTAGAAATTTGCAAATGTGTTGACGATCTCTCTATGCATATTACTGTACGTCAAAAAAGAGGGCAACCCCACCCAAATTGGAACATTATTGGAATCACAAATAGGTCCAAGGAAAGCAACTTGCCACCACTATATATTCAGTCTGGTCTCAGAGGTGGGCGTATACACTAGGACGAATATCATCAAACAATATACAAAATACATCATCTTAAATGATAATCACTTGGTGACCTTCACGACTAATAAAATACGCATTTATGTCATGTGATATATTAGTAACAACAAACTAAATAGTTTGCAAATAAAAATTGTTTGGTTACATTTTACTAAGGTATTATTTTTTCAGGTACTTGCGACTGCAGACGTCACACACTCAGTGACACGCGTGGGAGATGTCTGATGTCAAATGGGGAGGTAATAAATTTGCAAAACATTTGGATAATTATGAATTTGGTAAAGTTTCGTCACGGAGTTTTAAGTCATGATGTATCATTATAGTCCAATGACCTGACTCGTTGCTCAATAACTGTTTGGTTGTGACTTTGTTGTATCGATAGAAGAAACCTTGGAGATAGGGTCATTTAAATTCGTTTTGACTTGACTTGATTCATCGGAAATGGTATCTATCTAGATTTACTTTGTCTGTCCCCTCCGAATTATTTAACGTCCTTAGTTGTGCAATTTAATGTTGACTTTGAAATTTCTGTCATGTAATTAAAAAGTGTTTAATATGGAAGGTTATTTGCATCAAGGATGTGGAAAAGGAAGCCCTTGTTTAAAAATTTCAGTAAATTCCATCTAATTTGTGTATCATACCGTAAAGATCTACATTATCAAAGCTCTGCTCTATTCATACCTAACGTGCTTTGGAAAATATGTAAAGTTAGCATAAATCTAGAGAAAACTTCCGTTTGGTTACTTCGAGATATTGCATTTCCGGATGTGATTTTATTTCCCTGTAATAACAATTTTATGATAACATTCGAACATAATCTTGTTTCCTGCCAGAAACAATACTGTTGTAATTGTTTGATCGTCAGATTAGTCGAAGGCACTGATTACAGAAGAAAGAGATTTACGTTAGAGATTATTCATCAAAGCAGTCTGAAAACTGATGATATATGATTTGTTGAAGCAGTTTTGAAAGATCAGAAGGGCTTCTGTTTCTCAAGCATTGCTGATCTTTCAAAGCTCTTTCAACAAATCACATATCCCCGATTTGAGTCTGCTTTGATGAACACTTACACTTGCAATTTTAAGGTTATGCTAATGAACATCACAGTGGAGAGCTACTCACACCATGAATTATATAACTGATTAATAATTAGATAATTATAATTGATAAAGCATGCAATAATGGAAAATTTAGCTTGTACTAGATGTCAAATCTTGTGTGTAAAACATGTGTCATTATAACTGTTGCAGATTTTAAAATTGTGGTTTTGCTTGAGATTTTGCAAAGTAATGATGTCAAAAGATAATTATTTTAATGTACGACGGTTATTGCAATGCCAGGTTGTGTTAAACTACTTTTGTGCTTTAAGAAAATAAGCCAATATTAGCATCAATGGTCAGAATCAAATATTCCATTTTGAGCTAAGATATAATTAAAAAGGAGAATAAAATATAATTTAGTACCAAAGAAACTATACAAGCATCGTTGCAGTAGATTTTAGGCTGGACAGTTGGATGGGTAGATAGGATAGATTTAGACAAAATGTAAGTAAAGATTGTTTTTAATCCATAGGCAGGCTGTTTGTTTTATCAGTTTATAATTCCTCCATTAAAACCAATTTATAGCTCAACACTCACATCATGCAAATAGAGTTATTTACAGTGAACATAGCCACAGAGTTGTTCATATTGAGATTCCACTTTAAAGTACTTAGTTATAGTTGCACATTGTGAGTTTCTGACATGTAACGTGATCTCTGCAAGATTTCGGAAAAAAACTGAGGGACGATGTCAATAATGAAAAGGTATATGCTTGAACCCTTTTATGACTGTGAAGACTGATCTGAAATTTTAATCCATTATCATCATGTTTCATAAAAAGTTGTTATAATAACAGTGATATAAAGGTATTCTTGTTGCTGTAACTCCACTGGGCAAAATAAACATTTTGAAATGTCAGCAGTAAGCTGTGTACCTTTATGAGTGCATAGCAATCACCTTTGAACCTACGTGTGAATTGTAGACACATTCCATGGCAGTATATTGAGCATGGTGATATAATCTGTTTACTACCCTCAATGTATCCCTGTCAAATTATTGCAGTCGTCATTGTAGTATTTCATATGATAATTTTAGTTTATGTCAGAATGTAATAATAATAATAATAATAATAATAATAATAATACACATTAAGAAGAAAAATAACAATGTCAAAAGCATATTGTCAAATATCAATGATAGTATCTCTTCTAGTGTCAGAAAGAAGCAAGATATACCAGGCTCAAGACAATTAGATTGTCTCTGTCATAAGCAAGGGAACAAGTCTTATTTGGATAGACATATTTTTTATTGTAAGTTTATTTTTGTCAATGCGAAGACCTGGTAACTCAAGAGTACTGTTGGTGTATATTATTGTTTATATTTATTATATCCATTAAACACACAACGATTCTTTGACATAGAGGTTCCAAAATTGAACGGCCACTCAATTTTAGCTGTGCGTTAGAGCAGAAAATGTGCCACAAGGACGCAAAACACGTTCACGTGAAGAATCCGACAAAAAGCTATTTTTCAAAACATTGCTCATTCAGTAAAGACATTACATATATAATTAGTTATATTAAATATCAAGAATATTAGAGCTTGCAACCTTTTCAAAATATGGTTATGAAAAGAGTAAGACGATTGTAGCAGAGTTATGTTGCATGGAAATAAATGTCCAGCTTGTGTTTCATATTATTTCGTCTGTTAAAAATATGTCTTTGTTTTCTATTTTTATCACATTTATTGATACAAATAAAACTTACATTAGGTTGAAATATAATTCAAAAGGATTGTAAGATGCATATCTGACAGTAAATGTTAAATTGATACGATAAAATAATGTCAATTATAAAACTTAGACCATTATAGAACTTTATAGTATTTGAAAAATTAAAAATTTAGACCATTATATAACTTTTCGACATTTTTCATAGTTAATATTTAGACCATTTTAGAACTTTATTATATTTGTAAGATTTAAACTGTAGACCAAAAACAAATACACTTCATTGTTACGGTAAAGTTAAAGAACTCTGAAGATATACTCGAATCTACGTTTTAACACTAATATTTACTTATGTCAATGCGTTACGGTCTCTCAGCATTGCTTACATGTATCTAAGGAAAATATTGTCATTATACATTATTGAGAGAACACATTATGCAAGATCGTCGTATCTGTACAATAACTCCTGTAATTTCAGTCGGTCTTGATCCGAACGCACCAGTGTCTCGAGTACCCAATCAATCATACTGGGCTGACTTGGCTCGACAGGAATTAGAAGAAGGTGGGGTAGTACTAATATCACGAAGCAGTAGCTTACCCATTTCTAAATTGGTAACGGAATATTCTGCTTTACCACTTTTCATTCAGCTCCCCTTCAAGTGAGAATTCTACCTGGCCAGTTTGTATGTTAGCTCTATATCCAATGGAATAATATTTGCAGGTGTTAATATCATGGGTTGTAAATGACTTAAGTATATTTCTAAACAACACATTGTAATTCATGTATAACTACACCTGTAAGTCCTGGAGATTTGTATGTGTAGTGGTGCTTACATTGGTGGCTACTCTAAAGACATGTATGGCATTGGTTACTACTCCTTGTGTATACAATAGTTATCAATGTTTTCTGCATCTGACCCAACTTAAAAAAATGACATGCGGAACGCAGTCTGAATATTTGTTTGAGTGCATATATGTTTTCATGTTATTATGTGTTTGCAGGAATTATTTTGGCCTTTTTCCGGGGGATGGGTTGAGTGCTATTCAGTGCATGAAGTGCTTTCAATAAATGCTGTTTTCTTTCCTGCATGCTTGAAAACCCATTAATAGCTGTGTGTCTGTAGCATTCGTATTTGAAAGTTAAATACCAAGCGCAGCGCTAACAGGGTCAGTGTGTTAAACATAAATGTGACATAATGAATAAATAAAATGCTACACGCCTTGGAAGAGTGAGTTCGCGGTTCGAACCCCGACCAAGTAATACTGAAGACTTATAAAATTTATACTAACAGCTGCCTCGCTAGGCACTCAGCATTAAGAGGTTAGTGTTAGTACTGGTCGCCTGGTGTCAGGATAATGTGACCGGGTGGGACATCGTGCTACATGTCTGCGGCATGATGTCCCTGTACTAGACATCACTATAAACTGCCACAATGAAGACAACGTAGCTAGATGACAGAAAATATTTTAAAGCTAAGTTAAAAATCCAAATCACACACACACACACACACACACACACACACACACACACACACACACAAAGCTGCACGAATGCAATTGCTAAATTGTGTCATTATGCATTAACGTATATTAGCAATACAAATGAATGTTTATGGTTCACGTTTCTAATGTTTAAGACAAGAATGGAGTAAAGAAATGGAATTTGTAGATAATGATTTCGAAGATAATTTTAGAAAGATTTATTTTTAGTGACCTCAGACGTGTTCAAAATGTATATGCAGCGAACAATTCCAGACCAGTGGTTTACCTGTTTGCAGGCAACGCAAACAGCTACCTACCTGCACGTAATGTTTAAATGTGACGTGCGTAAAATTTTGTGTATATCTGTGTGTATATAATATAATATTAATTTGCAAATAAGACAATATTTTGAATGAAGCTTCCACAAAAGTACAGTTAAAAGCAAATATCAGCTGTTATCAGCTATTTGTGCCTCGAGCAACAGCACATAGAAATTAACTGGAGACAATATAATATACTAAGACTGCACGTAACAGTTCATGTATCTTGGAACCAAACTCAGAACATAGTTACTGCAATACGAACACTCAACAGAGATATATAGTGTCGGAAAATATGTTTGGAAGTCTTAATTTATATGGGTTTTTATAAACATCTCTTTAGAGCATATATTTTTCCGAATTTTAAATATTCAATTCCACCACTGCAATCGTTTGTTGCTAGTTTGGCTTATAACAAGTAAATTTACATTTAATGTTGATCGGAGCCCATAAATGCTAAGGAGTATGAAATTTTTTGCCATGTAAAATGTAAAGAAGCTTGACGTGTTATTTTCATTGGAATATACTTTGTCTTAGGATGTTATACTATTTTTGATACTTCTGTAATAGTGGGGGAAGATTTAACAACTTATAATTTTGCTCACCAGCTGCAAACTACCATGTCGCAGACGTACATACAGTGCTTTGCATTGATACATCAGCCAGTGTTAGCCAAGGATCAGCATGGGAACAAATCCAACAGTTCTTTCATGAGTTTATTACAGGTCAGTACTTGAACGTGGTATAATTACTAGTTTTTATGCTTATTTTGTTATTGATTAAAGTGTACGTATCTCTGATATTTTCATTGTCTAAAATTCTATTAGCAATCTTCGAGTTTATTTGCAGCCTGACGCCATTTCTGTAATTATACTGGTTCCAGTCTGGTGTTGTGATACGTGCTACACTTGCATGAATCTGATTTCCATCTGGTACCATTTTTTGAAAGTGTTTTGCGTAATAAGATGGTAGTCCGGATTTGGTGCGCTTGGCCAGAGGAAAATAGACCGAAAGTAGATAAATTATGTAAGTCACGTAGTACCTTTCCTTTAATACTGTGGAGATTCTTTTGTCCAATGTACTTGCTCTTGAAATATATAACAGTTAACCTCCCTCTTATTTCGAGGCCTACTCCGGTGGCCTAAGTGGTTAGAGAGTCCGCCTCGGATGCCTGAGGTTGTGGGTTTGAACCTCGGCCGAGCCATACAAAAGACTTATAAAAATGATACTGCCTATACATGTCTGTGGCATGATACCCCAGTGCTAGATATCACTAACAAACACCACACTGCAGACATCGTAGTGATATGAATGAAATGTTTTAACGCTACGTTAAAAAACTAAATCACATACACTTATATCGGAGTTCTGTTCAGTTTCCATTTTGGTCTAATTGGACGTTGGGTTCTTCAGCATAACATTCTGCAAGTGCCTCACCAGAAATGTGATCTTGTGTTGCTGTCTGTCTGACTGTCTCTGTCTGTCTCTGTCTGTCTGTCTCTCTGTCTGTCTGTCTGTCTGTCTGTCTGTCTGTCTGTCTCTCTCTCTCTCTCTCTCTCTCTCTCTCTCTATATATATATATATATAGTGTGTGTGTGTGTGTGTGTGTGTGTGTGCTTAATTTGTGTCTTTGACAGTTGTGCCTACAGGACTTTTAGCACGCGTCTGAGAAGTAAACAAGCTTTTTACTTGAGTCTGAGTCCAAGACCTGACTTTGTTTACGAGTTAGTGGGCTTGTCCGTAATAAATTCATTATATTGACGATTAAGTGATATTTGTATATGAAGGGGATTTTGGTACATAATTATTCATCCCCGTTTCATCAAATTATCTTTCCTAAGTCTTATCGACAAGACATTGTTAGTCTGGCCACTGAAACTCCTTTGCTATCATTTAGGAGTCAGTGAGGCTTATGAAAAAAAATCATATATCATTTGTATTGGTCGAAAAGCAAATAGTGATGTTTCTAATTACTGTTGATCTCATTATAATTGTCATATGGTAGAAAAAAACAAATCAGAAAATACCCAAAGCTAATCTGCAACATAGTCCTGGCTTTTAACGAAGAATTTAGCAGAACAGTTGTAGACTATGTCCTCCTTTACCTAAGAAAAAGTCAGGTAATTAATACTTGTTGACCATAATGTGTGCATTCGCAAGTATTCCTGCGGTAATACACTTAAGGAATATTAAAAACTAAATCTTTAGTATTTCTGTGAATTTTTTTCTAAATACAATTTTTGGTTTTTCCGAATCTGTCCAGTCTTATTATGGGTACAATTTCAAGTCTACAATTCTTGTAGCAATTTATACATTGATTAGGCATTCAATAATTGAGATCTTCTGCCTATTACGTTGAAGGTCAAAGGGGGATTTGGAAAGAATTCATAAAAGTTAGAAGAATATTATTCAGTCATCTTGCTTTGATATAGGAGAATATGGAGATCTGAGAGTTCATTGGCTGTATTTTGCTGTTTGGAATCAGTTCAAGAGTCCTTAGGTTGTAGTCTTTTTGAACTAGTTTTTGAACAATTTGTCCTTTGAAAATTGAAGTTACTGAATGAGAAACTTGTATCAGCTGATGATTCAGAGATTAATCTGCTTGATTATGGATCTGATTTCAAATAAAAGTTATCAAAGGCTTGTGAATTGGCAAGAACTGACCTTCACTTTACTTGTGGCAATTTTGAGTAGGGCCGTCGTTGTATATTTGCTATACATAATAGGTTGTTATCAAGTGCTACATTTATTGATGCAACCTTAGCATGATGAGGACTAAAACAGATTTATTAGATATACTGCTGAATTATTGCCAATATAAGTCACCATCCAGTAAACGTGTGTCGATAACAACAACAACAACAATAATAATAATAATAATAATAATAATAATAATAACATGATAGAAGAATTCCTACAAGTCGTTATTGTAATGTACGACATCTTGTCAATACGATTTGGAATCTTTTCAACAACCAGTTTTACAAGGCACTGGAGAAAACTAACATACGTATACTGATCGAGTAGGAACTACCATCCTTTCGTCTTACAACGCATTTTGACCGACAGTAAAACGTTATCAAAAATTTTCACCAGAATTATTTGCTATTCTGACTGGAGACACAAAGACCACTCCAACAAGAGACACCAACACAATCTTCAAGTATTTTTGGTACCCATAGAAATGAAGGGCTCAATTTGATGTTCGTGAATTCCAATGTCGTGGAGTACAACATGGTAAGAAACACAACTGTTCCGTCGGTGAGAATCATTTCCTTTCAAAGGCTAACTTTCCATTAGTTCACTGTAATATTGTTCAGCCCTATTATCTCTCTGTCATTTTAATTTTGTTTTGAGAGTGTGAATATTGGTGTAACAGACAAAATATTATATTCTTCACAAACAACTTTTTAACGATTATAGTCTGGATTGTAATTCAAGAATCCCGTTACCTAAAGAAGGTCAATAACTAGGACATGGTTTGTGGAGTACATTCAAGTCAACGTTTTGTCCGTTGGCACTCGTCTTGAAAACTACTTCATCACCAGGACCAGATGCTTTAAAATGTGCTGCCCCAGTGCAATAAAAAGAATTCATCACATATGTGCTTTTCGACAAGCATAGTGACAAACAAACGTTATTGATAGCAGGAAAATGTGTTGTCCCATACAGGAAAGTATACTTTATAAAACCACAGTTCCTCTCGAGATAAAAATGAAGATGCTTGTTATATTTGTACAGAGAAAATTATAAGGCCTAGAGTATCAATAACGCGAGAGAAGAGGAGCCCTTTATGCTAAGAAAGAAGAACAGAGGTCTCTACATTAAAGCCAAGACGAATGTTTTGTGTGTAATACGATAGGGTAATGGTCTACAGAGCGGTCCCCGCACATGAAGGAAACTGAAAAAAAAGAAAAGAAAAGGAGAAAGGGAATTATCTAAAGACGAAGAATTTCTGCCATCATTTTCATCTTTATTATTATTATTTGTTCTTACATGGTAACATAATAAAGATATGCTCAAAACCACCATGTTTTAAATCCTTTTTTCTTTCATTGTTTCAGGCCTAGAGGATGCCAGACATGAATCTGATATGAATATTGAAAACGTTGCATTATCTGTATTTGGTGGGGAAGTCAAGGTTGCCCAACGACTTACAACTAATTATACGCTTGTAAAGCGTGCATTTAGTAAGTAAAGACAATATGCTTTTATGCTTTTAAGGTGCCGTCCTGTATGGAAGTCGTCTTAGAAAATATATATGTCTATTCTCTATATTTTAAACATCCTTTAGGTTCTAATATGATCGATTTGTTTTTGGTTTTAAGGAACCAACATAGAGAATCTAGATCGACTAAGTTATCACCCTTTTCCTTTTGTCCATGTGTATGTCCATTCGCCTGTCTGCCTTTTAAAAATGTAGCAACCATAATTATTGTTGTACGTGTTGACATACTTCATTTCTATTTGATAGGTTAACACTCTAAACGTAAACATGTTAAAGGTTTAATCCTTGTAATTTAATGCTTGACCACTTTTGAACACTTACAATAGCACGTATTGCACAAAGCATTGC